>OX608079.1:71103272-71348157 GCA_951509765.1 Sphenella marginata
CAGCCACAGCCCCTAGACTGTATGGCCTTCCAAAAATACACCAGGAAAACACCCCCTTACGTCCGATTTCGTCATCAGTAAACGTTCCGTGCTACAAACTCGCCAAATACATAGGCCAAATACTGAAAAAAATAACGTCCAAAAAGTACAACATTCAAAATTCATCACAAGTGAAAGATAGACTGCAAAAAACGGAGATAAACGAGGACGAAGTCCTCATATCCTTCGACGTAGTTTCCTTATTTACGAATATTCCAACACAGTTAGCAATTAATAATATTATGCAACAATGGCAGACATTACAAGAACACACTTCGTTAGCTAGAACACAGTTCCGCTCAATTTTAGAATTCTGTTTACGCGACAATAATTACTTTTTATTCAACGGCACTATCTACCAACAGACCTTTGGTATGCCAATGGGAAACCCCCTATCCCCGACAGTAGCAGACATTGTACTAGACAAAATTTTGGACGACAGTATCGCAAAACTGAAACAAAATCATATACACATAAGATACATAGATAAATATGTAGACGACATACTAGCTATAGTTAAAACTAAAGACGTGGAAGAAATATTAAGAACTTTAAATTCCCAACACAAAAAAATCCAATTCACTACGGAAAGAGAAATAGACAACAAATTGGCCTTCCTAGATATAGAAATCACGAGAGAAAATAAGAGACTTAAAATGAATTGGTACACAAAAACTATCGCTTCCTCCAGAATGATAAATTATAACTCCAATCACCCATGGTCTCAAAAGAAAAATACGGCAGTCAACTTAATAAGAAAAATTTTTACTCTAAGTGATGAGGAGTTCATAAATGACAACACGACGAAAATTAAAAACATATTATACAAAAATGGGTACCCTAATGCTATCACTGAGATGCTCATCACAACAACAATGAACAAAATAAAACATGCCAACAAAAATACACAAACAAATAACGAACAAGAGAACAAGATATACACAGGAGTCGCATACATACCACGCTTAACGGACAACAAAACTTTAAATAAAATTATGAACAACAACAATGTTAACTTTGCACACAGACCACACTGTACACTAAACAAAATATTTACAAGAACAAAGGACGGAGTTGACAAAGAACAACAACACAACGTTATATATGAAATAAGATGTAATGGAAAAATTGGAGAAGAGTGCAAAAAAGTATACATAGGCACAACCAAAAGAGCTTTAGGTGTAAGAATTAACGAACACAAAACGGACGCGAGGAAAAACAAATCTACCACTGCACTTGCCCAACATCTTAACAACAACAAACATACAGCTGACTTTGACAATGTGCAAATTTTAGACACAGAGAGAAGAACGAAAACAAGATTGACGCTAGAAAGCTTAAGAATACAAGAAAGAATAAAAGATGCTGTAAACCACAAAGAAGACGTTGACACTATCAATTAAGCCTATTTGACGGCGACAAACAAACAAAAAAGTGGACGATAACAAAAGAGACAAATAAGTTGGAAAATATGCTAGGTTTGAAATGTTAAATGAAATGTGTGTAGAATTAATTTGAATAATTCGTGTAATGTAAAGTAAGTGTAATACTTAGTCTAATTACTGTGATTTAATTGTTAATTGTTCTATGTTTTTATTAAATAAAAGGCAGACTCCCTGAGGAAGGTGCAAAATGCACCGAAACTAGTAGGAGGAAAAAATGAAAACTTATTTTCGCTTTTAACTCACCGGCCAATAAAGCTCTACAAAACTACCAAAATTAAGTACAGCACTGGCCCAACAAAGCAATCATAATGTGAATTTTATTTTTATTGTAATATTATAATGAGTTTTCTTTGTTTCTTTTATTTTCAGGTGGCAGGTGAGTATAAGTTTACGCTGCCGAAATCCTGTATCGTTTCGACAGCGTGGAAACCGTGTATGTGCGTGTGTGTATCACTCGCTGTGGTGGCCGGCGCCCAGCGATGGATACATACATGAAAATTATGTAGATATCCAATTCTAATTTTTTATCCTTTTAGGTTGTATGGGCAGCTTTCTATATGCCCCATCAATGAGCAGCCAAACATATGCTCCATCAATGGGCAGCTCTCTATATGCCCCATCAATGAGCAGCCAAACATATGCTCCATCAATGGGCAGCATTCTATATGCCCCAACGGTGTATGCCACACAAATGTGTGATGAAAATATTAATGCCCTATTGTGGCATGGCGCATGGCGGGTGAGAAATTTAATTGATGCGCCGGGGGGATAAAATGTTCAATCCATAATTTTTACCATTGTTGGCTTTTACCAACGTACCGATTGCCGTGTGCTGCTCACAGAGACCACGGCCAAATACGACGGATCTACCGAGTCGGGGATACATACCAACAACAAACAGTAGCTGGTTCAACGGACTGCACATCTTGTAGGAGCGCGGTTTCGTACTCATATAATGGCTTCTACTGGCAGTGATGCAGCTCATAGTAGTACCACGAATAGTGGTGGTACTAGCAGTGACAACAATGAACTAGGTTTAGAGGACAGTATTCAAGCAGTTGTGAGGTGGAAGCTAAAAAATGCAGTCTGTGGTGGAGACAGTGAGAGGCAGTACATCATCAGCGGTAGCTTTGAAACCAGTGCCCAGTGAAAATTGAGGATTTAGAAACTCGGACGACCAGCACTAAGCACGGCGGCTTGTTACTTGACATTTTGCACCGTGATTGCGGGTGAGTCATATGAGTAGGTTTTTTATTATATTGTTTATAATATGTTGTAGGAACTATTTTGAGGCTGTAAACCCCCTTTTTTTTCCAAAACTACTGGCGATTCCCTACGAAATTATAGTACATACCTATATAGGTATGGTAGTTGTCTCCTTTGGCCCCCAACTACTAATAAATTAGCTAAAACCAAACAAATACCAAAAATTTTAACGATGAGATATATGCCTTTTCAAAAGATTGTATATTAAAAATTTTTTAAAGGTTTTGAAATTGATGCATATTCGCTATACCCACGTTGGATATGGGATAGTTTTTCTTCCAGGAATTGGACTCGGGACCGACCTATTTAAACTATTTCACATGCGGTCCGATTTGGTTGAAATTTGGTATGTGGTTATCGCTATTGCCAAGTCAAAATATGAAAATAAATACAACTTGTATGTATATTCGTTAGGTCTGCGAGATGGCTATCTATTTTGTTATGTTCCTAAAGTCCATTCGTACATTTAATTCAGGTTTCCGAATGACATCATTCGTAGCAACAGAAATAGTTAGGAACTATAAATGGTCAGCAAGTCAACTCAAAATTCAAAGTTAAAGGCCAGATTTGTCATAAAGTAGGCCCATTGCTGCCAATGCCAAATGAATCACCCAAATTTTTATTTCAATGAATAGGTACACTGCCGCCCTATGTGGGTATCAGCATATCTCCAATAAAACTCTAGAACAGTTGTGTCTGTATATCGAAAATTTCTTTAAAAACTGACTGGGGAGGACTTGGGAGATGTTTAGGCACAGCTCCAACCGCTAGCTAACCAGCGACCATCATAAAGTAGGCCCATTGCTGCCAATGCCAAATGAATCACCCAAATTTTTATTTCAATGAATAGGTACACTGCCGCCCTATGTGGGTATCAGCATATCTCCAATAAAACTCTAGAAGAGTTGTGTCTGTATATCGAAAATTTCTTTAAAAACTGACTGGGGAGGACTTGGGAGATGTTTAGGCACAGCTCCAACCGCTAGTTAAAAAATCTTCGATTTCGAAGTCGCGAAGGCGTATTTCGGGAGCCAAAATTTTCCATTTTGTTGAATTTTGTAAGACTCTTAAGTTAATAATACGGTTATTTAAGAGCCAAAATTCTTCATTTTGTTGAATTTTGTAAGTCTCCAGTACCTCAAACTGTTGATGTAGATGACTCTGGAGGGTACTCTTGTTGTCTTGTGGGTGTGTGGAAATGGGTATGAATGTGATGCTTGGGTGATATGCGGCGAGTTGTTGCCGCAAAATTCTCAACTTCTGTGGCAGATCGGTTCGTCCGTCTGCGGTAGGGTTTCGGTTGGCCTCGTTCCGTTTGAACGAGTGCGTTTACTTTGTTGTGGCCGATCGGTTTGTCCGATTGCGGTAGGTATTAAAGAACTTGTTTCATTTTAGTTTTGATTTTGTTAAGTCGCTTTGACTTAAGTTATGGCTTCCCTAATTCATTAAGTAATTAGAAGTGGAATTAGGGAGATTGAGAAGTGGAATATCACTAATGTTCGCCATCCTTGTTACCGGATGGTAGTAGGACCAATTTCGTAATTGGTCTGGTAGTCTGGCCCCTTGCTGTATCGAGTTCGACGACTCAGACTCGGTTATCGAGTCCCCGATGTAATTCCGCAATTCGACCTAATCTCCATTCGTTGGGAGGTAAGTTGTCCTCCTTTATGACGACCAGGTCTCCTCGTTGTAAGTTAGATTGTGGATGTTTCCACTTCACACGTTTTTGCAATTCGGTGAGGTACTCGGTTTTCCATCGTTTGCAAAACGTTTGGTGTAGGGACTTAAGTTTTTCCCATCGGTTGACGAGCGAAGCGCGGTTCTCGCTAACGTCGATCTCCGGTGGGGCTAATAAATGCCCACCGATGAGGAAATGCCCTGGGGTTAGTGGCTCCAGGCTAGACGGATCATTTGAGGAGGGGCTTAATGGTCGAGAGTTGAGACACGACTCAATCCTGCAAAGTAGGGTGCTGAACTCTTCAAGAGTAAATTTATGATCCAACGCGATCCTCTTGAAGTGGTGCTTAAAGCTCTTGACCCCGGCCTCCCATAATCCGCCCATGTGTGGAGCGCCTGCTGGGATGAAATGCCACGTAAGGGTTTGGTGGCTGTATTTGGATAGGGTCTGGTTGCGAGCGTCCGCTAAAAAGGTTTTAAACTCAGAACGGAGCGCCCTGGATGCCCCCACAAAGTTAGTTCCGTTGTCGGAGTAGATGTTCTTTGGACACCCCCGTCTAGCAACGAACCGATCGAGAGCTGCCAGGAAAGACGCTGTACTCAGATCGCTAGTGGCCTCTAAATGAATTGCCTTGGTTGAAAAGCAAACAAAGAGGCAGACGTAGCCCTTTGAGAGACGACATCCTCTTCCGCTGTACGATTTGATGTCGAAAGGTCCGCCAAAATCTACGCCGGCGTTCGTGAATGCTCGGGAAAAGGTCGTGCGTTCCGGTGGAAGGTTCCCCATAAGTTGGGTTTGAGACCGCTTCCGGTAAATAGTGCAAACTTTGCAATTGTGAATGACAGACCGGATCATATTTTTTACCCTCGGGATCCAATATTGCGTGCGTATGAGACGCAGCATGAGCTGGTTTTCACCGTGAAGGGATATCTGGTGGACAAATTGGATGAGAAGACGCGTGAATCGACAGGCGTAGGGGAGAATGATCGGGTGGCACTCGTTGTAGGCGAGGTCTTGGGATGCGGCAAGACAACCGCCCACCCTCAAAATGTTCTGGTCGTCAACGAAGGGGTTAAGGGGCAGGACGTCGCTTTTCGTCCCGATGGGTTTTCCGGACTTTATGTTAGCCAATTCTTCAGGATAATGTTTCTTTTGATAAATTTCTATTAAGCGTCTAGTCGTTGCCTTAATTTCGTCGGGCGAAATGAGGTACGACTGCGCTTTAAACGAAGATTTGGTTTTAGGATTAGTTCTTTGAGAGAACCTCATGACGTATGATATAACTCTCAAAGCTCTGGAAAAATCGGAAAATCTATCAAGGCGGTCCTCACTATGTTTTACTTGCACAGCTGCGTGGCTTTGTATCCTTTTCCCTTCAATGTTCGTACCATATTCCTTTTCCTGGGTAGGCCATTTTGTCTTGTCTTCTTGTAACCAAGAAGGTCCCTGCCACCACAAAATGTTTTCGACTAAGTCCTTCGCTGATAGTCCTCTGCTGGCCAAATCTGCTGGATTTTGTGCGGATTCGACATGGTGCCAAGCTCTGTTTCCAACTTTCTCTATGATTTTTGTAACCCGGTGAGCGACGAAGGTTGACCAGGAGCAGGGGGGTTTTCTGATCCATGCTAGAACAATTGTCGAGTCTGTCCATGGATGTGTGTTTATATTTCCTATGTTTAGGTTTTCGCGGATGGAATCTATTATTTCGGCCAACAAGACAGCCCCGCATAGCTCAAGTCGAGGTAACGATATTGTTTTCACGGGGGCTACTCTTGTCTTCGCCATTAAAATATTGACGTGTACTTGATCCTTCACCTTTGCTCGTAGGTAGACTGTAGCTCCATAAGCCTTCTCTGAGGCGTCGCAAAACCCATGTATTTCTACGTCGTTAGTCGGTGTAAAATATACCCATCGTGGTATTCGTATCTGATCAATTGCAGGGTAATCCTGCATAAAAGTTTGCCATCGTTCGAGGGTAGTTGGCGACATTGGCTCGTCCCAATCTGTCCCTTCCAGCCAGATGTTTTGCATTATGATTTTGGCTACGATGATGATTGGGGCCAGCCAGCCTAGGGGGTCGAAAAGTTTGGCAATAGCCGAGAGTATTGCCCTTTTGGTTAAAAGATCTCGATTGTCGATTGGTTTCGCTATAAAGTAGAAGTGATCAGAATGTGCGTTCCAACGTATACCTAGTGTTTTGGTAGTGCTGGAGTCTTCGAACTCCAGAAACTCTTCATTGAGTAGATGTTGTTTAGGTAGCCCCTTGAGTATTTTACTGCAAGGTTAGGTTAGGTTAAAGTGGCCGCCTCTCAGCAGTGCCGAGAGGCGCACTTAGGCCGACTGGCCCATTGTGATACCACTGAGCGGGTTTAAGTCCCTTTTACCTTTAAGAGAAGTGTTCATTGAAAGAACCACCCTGTACGCTTAATGAAGCGCAGGATGTCTCCAATTTCGGCAGAGCCTAACTCCGCTAGGCCGAGGAACAGGCACCTGCTTAGGCACTCCAGCCGGGTTCTGGCTAGTGCGGGGCAGCTGCAGAGGAAGTGCTCTACACTCTCGATTTCCTCCTCGTCCCTGCAGCTGCGACAGAAATCATTTGAAGCAACCCCCATGCGGTTGGCATGTACGCCCATGAGACAGTGTCCCGTGAGCACCCCGATCAACAGACCAAGGGAGGGTCGGTCAAGTTTGAGTATGGACTCGGTTCGTTTGTGGCAGATTCGGGGCCAAGTTTGCCTGGACACCTCGCATGTCGATTCCGTAGCCCACCTAGAGCTTGCCTTTTTCTCGAATTCACGTAGTAGCCAGAGCTTAGTCGTGGCAAGAGGCGGGGAGATGCTCCCAATGTGGTTCTCCTCTGTATGCTCCGTGGCCTTCCTTGCCAGCTCGTCAGCAGCACAGTTTCCAGGAATATCGCTATGTCCTGGAACCCATACTACCGCTGTGGAGCATTTCGAAGACAATTCATTGCCTACAGTCTTGAGCTACTTTCGAGGTAGAGTTACTACTCTGAAGAGCTTTGATCGCTGCCTGGCTATCGCTGTATATGGACACAGATGTGCGGTTTTCAGATAGAAGCCAGCGAGCAGCCTCCTCTATGGCCGTAAGTTCAGCCTGGAATACGCTGCAGTGGCTGGGTAGTCTAATGCTTAAGCATAGTGAAAGATCCTCCGAATAGACGCCGCTGCCCACTTTGCCGTTGAGCTTCGAGCCGTCTGTAAATATGGAGTCTGAATCCGGGATTAGAAAGTGCCTGTCCTTCCATTCCTCCCTCTTAGGGATTTTGGTGGAGAACTTGGTATTTGGGCCGTGGCCTATAGGTAGGGTATAGTCCACGGTTTTCAGATTTTGGGGTATGGTCTCCAAGATTTTCGAGTGTCCAAATCTGGTGTCGCTCCATCGTTGAACAGCGCTCAGTCTTACTGCGCTGCAGCTTGCTTGGAGTTTACCGTACAAGTCAACCGGGAGTAGGTCGAGCATGACCTCCAAAGCTTTGGTAGGCGTTGATGGGAGTGACCCCGTGATGAGCACCGCCGCAGACCGCTGTACCCTGCCCATCCTTCCTATGATGCTGTTACGTTCTAGTGCAGGCCACCATACAACAACACCGTAGAAGAGGATGGGTCTTACCACAGCGGTGTACAGCCAATGCATCACCCGGGGGTTCAGACCCCATTTCTTCCCTACGGCTGCTTTGGATGCGTATAGGGCAGTGATAGCTTTCCGGGATCTGTCCTCAACATGCTTGTTCCAGTTGAGTTTGCTATCTAAGATAACGCCGAGGTACCTGACCTCTTGGGAGAGGTTGAGCCTTACCCCGTGCAGACGGGGTGGTGTAAAAGCAGGTACTTTGTATTTTCTTGTGAAAAGGACCATTTCCGTTTTAGAGGGATTTACGCTAAGGCCATTGCCATAGCCCAGTCCTCCACGAGGTTCAGGGCCGATTGGAGCAGTTCACTTAGGGTCTGAAGATGCCTGCCAGTGGCCGTAAGAGCGATGTCGTCGGCGTAGGCAATTATTTGGCAACCGGTGTTTTCCAGTTCCAGAAGCAGGGTGTTAACGGTTAGGTTCCACAGTAGAGGAGATAGAACTCCCCCTTGAGGGGTGCCTCGAGATGCGTATCGCACTATTGAGGCCTCACCCAGATCAGCCTGGATAGTTCTCTTTGCCAGGAGCTGACTAACGAATCCCACAAGCGGGGGTTCCAGTCCCGTTCCCCGAAGGGATTGGATGACGGCCTGTGGGAGTACGTTATTGAAGGCTCCTTCAATGTCGAGAAAGATACCCAGCGTGTACTCCTTGAAGGCAAGCCCTTTTTCTATCTTTGAGGTGATAGCATGGAGTGCTGTTTCCATGGACTTGCCCTTAGAGTAGGCGTGTTGAGCCTTCGAGAGGTCAAGAGGGCGCAGATTATCTCTAATGTGCGCGTCTAGTATTCTTTCCAATACTTTAAGAAGAAAGGATGTAAGGCTTATAGGCCGAAAGTCCTTAGGTTTTGAGTGCGAGACTCGTCCTACTTTCGGTATGAAGACTATCTTCGCCTCGGTCCATTTGTGCGGAACGTGGCATAGCCTAAGACATGATGTGTAGATTTTAGACAGAATGGGACAGAGAATGCCTCTGGCCATTTGAAGTTCGGCGGGAAATATGTTATCGGATCCCGGAGATTTAAAAGGGTCGAAGGCTCCGATTGCCCATTCGACTTTTTGGGGGGTGATTATTCCCTCTATAGAGTCGTAAATTGTCCCGCTGTTGGTGGCTGTTGGTGGCTCCGTGGAACAGCCTGGGAATTGCGTTTCCATAAGGAGGTCGACCATTTCGCCGCTTAACGATGTCCAGTCTCCATCGGGTTTCTGGATGAAGGTCGGAACAGTGGGACTTTTAGATAAAACTTTACGCAGTCTATTTGCCTCTGAGTTGGTTTCAATGTTGGTACAAAAGTCCCTCCATGAATTCTTCTGGGCTTTGTTGACTGCTTTTTTGAAAGTTTTTAAGGCCTGTTTATATTCGTGCCAAGAACCAGTCCGCTTAGCTTCATTAAACATTCTCCTGCTATTTTTCCTGAGTCGAGAAATTTCGGAGCTCCACCAAGGTGGTCTCGTCTTGTTCCTCGGTCTGGTAACAGGACAGGAGACGTTAAAGGCAGCGTTACAGGACTCTGTGATCAGGTCTACCGCTTCGTCAATTTTAGACGATGAGTCGAGCTCACCGATCGAAGCCGACCCGCTTTCCAGATGGATGTGCGCTTCATCAGATCTTTGCGGTAGACCGAGTCTACCGTGAGAAGCGTGTATTTTTTACTGCAATTGGAAGTCCATTTTCGAAGGGGGAAACCTGCCGAATGTAGTGCTTGCGTGATTTCGTCTCTCGCTTGGATCGCAGAATCAATGGTGTGACCTCCTGCCAGGACGTCATCAACGTACATACTTGTCCGCAGGATATTTGCAGCTATTGGTAATGAAGGCTCGACGTCATCTGCCAGTTGGTGCAGTGTCCTTATCGCCAGATATGGGGCACAGTTCACACCAAAGGTTACCGTCTTCAGCTCGTAGACGCGGATCGAATCCTTGGGATTGGTGCGAAAGACGATCCTTTGGTATTGTGTGTGGTTGGCCTTTACCCATATCTGACGGTACATCTTTTCGATGTCGCTGCTGAAAACATATTTGAAGAACCTCCAGCGCAGTAAAAGGATCGTTAAGTCGGCCTGGAGGACTGGGCCTGTATGTAGCACGTCATTCAGACTTGTGGCATTAGCCGTAGGACACGATGCGTTGAATACCACTCTGACTTTGGTGGTTGTGCTGTCTTCCTTTATTACGGCGTGGTGGGGCAAGAAATAATCGGTTGATTGTGGTGGTATGACCCTAGAAACTTTTGACATATGACCTAATGTCTCGTATTCCGATACTACCCTGTTATACTCTGCCTGTAGGGCTGGTGGCTTTGATAAGCGCGTCTCATTCCGGTAGAATTGAGAGCAAACGCCCTTAAGCGAAGGCCCTAAGCAGGTGTCGTTAGGAAAATCGCGTTTGAAGGGAAGGGCGACTATATATTTTCCATCGGAGTTTCTGGTCGTTGTTGCCTTGAAGAGTGCCTCGCAATAGGCGTTGTCTTCATTGAGTGCCTTTTTCTTCGGGACATCCTCCAACTCCCAGAAAGCTGTTAACTGCTTGTCCAGGTTTATTTCGTTGAAAAATGACACCCGAGTATTGGTTGGTTGAGGTGCGTCTGCACGACCGGTTAGGATCCAGCCGAGTACGGTTTCTTGGGCTAGAAGCGTGTTTAATACGTTCTTCCGTATACCGTTTAACATAATTTGGGGATAAACGTCGCCTCCGAGAATGAGGTCAACCGGTTCATTTATGAAGAACCTTTTATCCGCCAGTATTAAGTCCAGGAATGCTTGCCTTGTCATTGCGCTAACTTGACAAGTCGGCAGATCCCCTGTAAGTTGTGGTAGGACAAGGACCACTATGTCAATGCGCACTAAGGGATTTGTAAGTGAACCTAATTGAATTTGACACGACTCTTTAACCTGTGCTGACAGCGTATTGTTGATGCCCGAAACTTGGACATGCATGCGTTTTGACTGCAGGTTTACTCTTTTCTTTAGTCTTTCGGTTATGAAAGAACATTCAGAGCCTGAGTCAATCAGTGCTATTGCCGAGAAATTGACGCCTTTGTGTTGGATGTTAACTCGAGCCGTCCCTAGTAATACCCCCTTAGTTGTATTTGCATGACAAGATGAAACATTACTAACGTCTTCTTTTCCATTTGCAGGTTCGAGTCTTTGCCTAGCCTGCTGTGAGGTCGAGGGCCTATCGTCAGATGTGTTTTGCCGCCACCTCTGGTTCGTTGCTTTTGGCTGAGCTGTTGCCAGATGGAGTAAGGTGTTGTGCCTTGCGTGACATGAGCTGCAGTTAAAGGAACTAGTGCAGCGTGTCACCGTGTGTCCAGCCGACAGGCAGTTCAAGCAACAGTTGTTGCTCTTGATGTAGGCTATCCTATCTGATATGATTAGCCCACGGAATTTTTGGCAATTTCGTAATTTGTGCTCCCTACTGTTGCACATTTTACACGAAGCTGTTGGGGTGCTAGCTTGGTATACTCCAAGTTTCGCCGGCGTTTGCCGTGTATTATTTTGACTCTTGGGTGCTGTCAATGTTTTGCTACCCCTGAGGTCAGAAACAGTTTCCAACGTTTGGAAGCGGTTGGAGAGGAATTTGTCCATATCTTCCCATTTTGGTATCTCTGTTTTGTTCTCTATGGTTTGTTCCCATAGAGCCAGAGTACATTCGGGAAGTTTGGTGGAACAAAGATAGGTTATAATTGCATCCCAGTTTGATATGTCAATTTGATGACACTGAAGCGCCGAGATGCAATTATTAATGCCGCGCTGAAGCTTTTTGATTGCTGCACCGCATTCATGTTCGACGGACGTTAAACTAAATAGCGATTTCAATTGCGTATTAACTAGGATGCGCTTGTTTTCATATCTGTCGCTTAGATTCTTCCAGGCTGTGGTAAAACCTTCGTTGGTCAAGGGACATCTCCGCACAATCTCCTTCGCTTCCCCTAGTGTTTTCTGGTTGAGGTGGTATAGCTTTTCAACCGGGGTAAGGCGTTTATTTAATATGTATATGGCCGTGAACATATCCCTAAAAGTTGGCCAGGATAGGTAGTCTCCGTGTATTTAATTGTAATTTAAAATAATTTTTGCGCTGGTTTATAATCACAATGTTGATGAAGCATGTTTAAAATTTGCTGGATATTCCTGGCGAGATTGACCAAATGTTACGGCGGCTTGCTACTTGGTAGGACACTACCAAGTTATAAGCGCTCGTAATAAGGGGTGAGTGTAAGAAAGTAAAGAAAAACTCGTTAGTTCGTATAAACAAACAAAAGTACACAGGTTTATTAAAGCAACGTTTAAAATGTAATAACAAGTGAAAGTAATTGAATTTAAAATGAATTAATTAATCAAATCAAAATATATGGAAAGGAAATTTGGAAATTTGACGAGTATGGCTTACCTTGGGTAACTTGGCTGCTGGCGATCTCTTGTACGTTCGTAAAAGAAGTGACCGCGAGAAAAAATATAATTTAATGTGTATCCCCCGCCGAATAATAGCTCTCGCTCTTATCCGGTGGGGTACGGTTATCGGTTTCGACCGAGGTAAAAGTAAAAGCTCTGCGCATTAGGGTGTGCCTTAATATTTAGGCCGGTGGCCTAAACAGTAGCTTTGGTGGAACGAATGGGATTATGGTGAATTAAATATTCGTTATGTTGGTGAATTATTTTAAATTAAAAAAAACCTCAGCTAATATCCACAGCATACTTTTAGGGAAATGTCTCCACACTGCTTTGATTTAACAACATGTATTTACCCAAATATTTATGCATGTACCATCTTTTATAAAATTATTTTTATACCCAGCGTACTAGTACTAGTACAAGGGTATTATAATTTTGTCCACATAACGGTACTATGTAACGGCGCAAAATAATCGAGTTAGATATAGAGTTCCATATATGACAGTTCTTAGGTTGAAAAGAGGAATTGATTAAGGCATGTCCGTCTGTCCGTCCGTGTACACGATAACTTGAGTAAAAATTGATATATTTGCATGAAATTTTGCATACAGGTTACTTTCTGGCCAAGGTAGGTTGCTATTGAAATCGGATGATAACCACGCCCCCTTTTTCGATATCGAAAATTGCGAAAATTACATAAATTGACATAACTTGAGTAAAAATGTAGATCTTTGCATTAAATTTGTTATACAGGTTACTTTTTGGCCAAGGTAGGTTGCTATGGAAAATGGGCGAAATCGGATGATAACCACGCCCCCTTTTTCAATATCGAAAACTTCGAAAATCACATAAATTGACATAACTTGCGTAAAAACTGAGATATTTGCATGGAATTTGTTATGCAGGCTACTTTCTGGCCAAGGTAGGTTGCTATGGAAAACTGTCGAAATCGGATCATAACAAGGATCAAGGTAGATTGGTGTTTAAAATGGGCGAAATCGGGTGATAACCACGCCCCCCTTTTTGATATTTAAAATTTAAAATAAGATTCTAGGGCCTATATAATTGCCAAGTCATGGTATTTGTATCTCGTTCTGAAAACTAACGCTGGGTATTTAATGCTCGGTTCACCCGAACTTAGACTTCCTTACTTGTTTTTTATGGTGTTTGGTCAAAGTTTGGGGGGGGGGGGGGGGGGTTCTTGCGGCTTTAAGGCACGCCCATCGCGCCATACAAAAAAATACATACCTGATAACAGGGCCGCCTAGAGGAAATACGGGCCCAGGGTAAACAGGGTGGGGCCCCTATTCTACATTAAAATTTCGAATACTGCATAAATTTTTAAACTTTAAAAATATCTTTCCACGATTTCTTATAATAAATACTAAACAAATGTTGTTATACTGGCCGAAAATTGAATTTACCACTCCATCTCACTGTCCGTCCGTTCCTCCGTCATCATCACACCGCCCCAAAATCATACGTCACTACTTTGTTTTCAATGAATGCTAAACATCACTTTATTACTCAATTCAAAATTCGCAATGCATATTCTCTAAACTGCTGAGGGCATTTTGCAATTCTAAGTCTAACTCACGCGATATCAAATTGCAAATTTCAAACACATACATATACATATCGCGCAGTGTCTGTTACATGGAGTCAATCTCCATTGCCATCTGAATATACATGAATCGCGCATAGGGCGCGTGGACAATAGTCCAAAAGAAAAAGGAATAATCAAGAATAATAGAAACAAATAAATGTAGTCAAATATAAATCATGATAAAAGTAATTAAAGAAAGTAAAACCAAAACCTGAACGCTTATGGCGCTCAACTTACATACTAAATTCCAATATTCGATAATTCTACGATCGCTGCACTTTAATTACATACATATGTACGTGCCGTCTGCAGCAATAATATACTACTATGCATTTGATGCGTTATATTCATGTGCTCATTGCACCCCCAAAAGAAAAAAAAAACTGCTAATCAATAAACTACTTATTTCAAATTTGCACCCTTTGTGCTTGTGTGCCCGCCGAACTTGAATCACAAGGGTTTCTTGTACCAACTAAAGAAGGAATGATACAGCTCACCTCACTCGTCTGCTTTGCATCGCCGGTTGGTTTCTTCTCTGGCCAATACTTTGGTTCACCCGCTGGTCCTCGTCTCTTCTGCTGTTGTTGATTAGCTTCGTCGAAGTGTAGCTCACCATCTGCCCGTCACACTGATGCCGATATTTACTTATTTATTTGGTCTTCTTCGTTTCATGCTTCTTTTGTTTACATTGTTTCCGAGACTCGATGGTTGTTCTTCTGAGTTGCAACCAGGATCGTTGTTATTTGCTTCTTGTCAAACCGCAGGTTTGAGGGTTCGCTATAGCGGACTTTCGCTGCTACAGCGCTGCTTCACCGATGACGTCGCTTTGCGACTGGCGTCCGCACTTCTACGGCGCCGCTGTAGCTAGCGCGCCGGTCACCAAATAAAAATGTCTTTGCTATCAAGGCGCTCGTTAGCGCGATTGAAGCTATGTTTAACGCGCCGGTGGTGATAATGAGACGAAGCGCTATGTACATTAGGAGGCGCAGCGCCATGTGCAGCGCGCCGGGCTTCAGATAAATGTCAATAATTTGTAGTTAAGGCCTGATACGCCAACCGATATGCTGAGCGCTCTGTTTACTGCGCTCGGACCTCCCGCGCCTAGTTGCCTGCTGTCAGACTTGCCTGTGGCTTGGGAATCAGCAGAATTTGTACTTGTGCGATGATTGATACGTCACGCGCTTGAAATCTCCACAGCAACCGCGCTGCTTGCTGCCTTTCTCGCTGGTTGGTGCACCAGTGGTCACTTGCAAAACTAAATCGCTGGCTTGGCCAGTATTAACCTAGACTGGAGTAAGAAAAAAACTAATATTGAAACTATCTTCTACTGGGCAGCCACATGCTGCCCCGAAAATAACTAATTCCTTATTTGCTTTTCTTCCACCCCCATTTTTCTCACCTGATGCGTTCGTACCGCTTAACGACCCAATTAGAAAGAAAGTTTCGTTTCCGGAAACCAACGAGTACTCCTTTTGACATATCGATCTGTCAGGGACAGCTGATCGAGTCGAAGTGCGTTCGCACGAAAAGTGGCATATATTTGGT
The DNA here is from genome assembly GCA_951509765.1 of Sphenella marginata. Lineage (NCBI taxonomy): Eukaryota > Metazoa > Arthropoda > Insecta > Diptera > Tephritidae > Sphenella > Sphenella marginata. Next base: position 71,118,890 of record OX608079.1, read on the forward strand.
TTGCCCAAACCCTTACGTACGACATACACTGTATATTCTCTAAACAAAGTATAATTATTCTGAATCTGAGCTGTCAGAGTCAGACAAATCTGTTTCCGGCTTTTCTATTAATAGCAACTTCATTACATCCTCATCCATCATATTACTTTTTGCACAGGAAAATGAAGAGCTATTGGACATTAATGATATCCTCTATTGTGTTTTTACTGGAGTTTTTCCTTGTCTTGTTCTCGCGTATATATCGGTAGTTTTTGTTTCTGGCTTCAAGGGCTTCCTCGAACATCATACCAAGTGGAAGAGAAAAATGGGCTATAATGTCTTTTCCGTGAATCAAAATTCTATGAACCGACGAAGGCATATAAAACCAGGGGTACAACCGAACAAAAATTTCGGCAGTTTCCAATGCGTATGACCCAAATATTTCAGGGGTAATGTCATGGCCATAGGCCACTCCAGTTATACGATCAGCCAAATTTGGTTGTTGGAAAAATCTTCTTGCGGTGTTTCCGCTGTTGGTATTACCAGAACTAGGTAATGGTATGCCCACCAATAGATCCATTTCTTTTCTTATACTTTCCAGTATGCGTTTTTTGTTTTCTTCTACAACATTCTTGCCATCATCGCGCGTTTGCCATTTTTTTATTGAAAGCAAGACACACTCGAAAAACTTAATCCAGGCGTGAACACTTGATAATCCATATTCAAGGAGACTAGAATCAATTGGAAAACTTTGAACCAAATTCAAGCCAACTTGTGTCTTATGGGAAAGTTCTGAAAAATCTTTTTCCGGAGGACCACCATCTACTTTGATTAACTGTAGTGGCATATCTAACCATTCCCGGTGTCGTTACTCAAAATACCCTTTATTTTTGGTACAACTTCACCACCTTTCAACAAGTCTGCTATTAAAATTTCTTAGTTTTCTACCAACTTCGGAACGCGGCTGAACACTTACTTTATTATTTTTGAGAACTGTGCCGAATCCATAATTTGCCATAGCAAGAAACTTTTTCCTGGGTATTTTTTCGTCCAGCCATACTGAGTAAAATTCTCGTTTTGCTACTGAGGACAATGTGTCTAATATAAAATAAATTGAATTCTAGCCGATATTAGCGGTTTAAATAAGACATTTTTGACAGACCATTAAACACACTTTCACAAAATGTTAAATTTAGCTTGAATACGCTTGAATTTCATAAACTTCTACCACACGAAATATAGGTGTACGCTACCAATATAATGTTGTTAATACAATTAAATTCAACCGAGTTTTATAAGTGACATATGAACCAAACATTTTTTACATATTCTACTTATCTTGAAATAAGTTAAAAAATAAACTTTGAAAGAAATAAACAATAATCTTTTATTTTTACACCGAAACCAAAAGAAAGTTATTGAAGGCAAAAAAATTAGTTACACTTTTATTAAAAAAAATATTGTGTTTGACAGGTAACAGTTGTTTGTGTTTACCAAAAGTGGTATTTAACTATCCAATGTGGTAAATAACTATCGATTATTAACTAATTTAAGTATGCTTTATCGATAGGAAATCCAAATTTCCGCCTTATTACACTTGAAAATTGCAATGAGGCGATTTTTTATAAATTTTAGTGCTTCGAAATTTGAAGAACCGCAAGTGGCGCTTTTTTGATTTTTGGTGATTTGTTCCTTCATACGCATTCACTATCAAGGAAAGACCCTCATAAAATTTATGTTTCGAAACCCAAACTATGTGTATATTTTTTTATGAGATGTGTCAGCTTTACATTTACATAGGTATTAAATAAAATGAAATTAAATGAGTCAGATGAAACATCTGTCGAGGAAGTTTTGGAAGATCTTACTTTATTATAGATTTGTAGTACATATGCCGAGTGTATATAAATTTGGCTTTGGTGCAGACACTGGTTCATATCCCAGTGTCCGAAAAGGGATCTGATGATGAGCCTGGGAACTCTGAAACATGTAATTCTATCCATCGCTGTTGATTTATCTTTGTAATTTTTCTCCAATTATCAATTTTTCCCAAAAACTGACAATATTAATTCACTTAGACTTATTGTTAACTTATCCAAAATGATTATGTTATTTGAGTCCATTTCAAAAAAAACTTACACAACGAGATTTTTTTGCTTATTTTTTCAGTTTTTCCAATTCGCCTGTAGAGTGCCCAATTTATGTAGAAATTGAAGAAGGATCCGGTGGTACCTGTAGGCTCTCAAAAAAATCTATGTTTTTGGTTGTTTTTCAGGTTTTCTATGATTTCTATCTTGAGCGTCACACACCAAATATGGATGAAAAATCGTTAAAAATGCGGAGATATTTGAAATTCAAGTTTACTACTGTTTACACGACTTAGGTAGCCACCCGCCCCAATCCCAAAAACCAGAAATAGACTGTTTACGCGACTTAGGTAACCACCAGTCCCAATCCCAAAACCATAATAAAACCCATTACATGAATTGTACAAATATAATAATTTTCATTGAATTACCACTTTATATCATTTTATATATTATAGTACAATTCCTTTCATATATTATACCTCATATTTATATTAAAATATAATCTTGAATTATATTATAATATTCCCCTCAACACATAAACATACCCTTAGGTTAAGTAGTAAATATGGAATCATTTGGGACGTGGGCCAGCCCTCGCGCAAATTACCCCAAACCAATTCGCCGCATGCAAATCAGCTGGTGTGGGGGCGGCCATCATTATTATTATTACAAACTTTCGTACCTTGCGCTTATACAGCGGCTTTTAATAAGTTTCTAAAATAATTTTGTTGATTCGCAATTAGAAGTGTAAAATTACTCAACATTGTGTTCTACTAATATTACATACATTTTGAAATAAATATACAAAGACGAATCTGTGAAAAGTGCACATAAAAGTAAATTTATTATCTTTTTTTACTTATTGATATACACCGGCGTTTCGAGAAATTTAGGTTAGGTTTGAGTGGCTGCCATACCGGCACACTTAGGCCAGTTGTAGTAGGCCCGTTGTGATACCACAGAAAGACACCGTTACTCCTCATCCTCGAACCACTTTGTTGACTTGATATAGGTCATCAAGTCCCTGACGTCCAGCTCCGCTACTTGGCGAAGGTTGACTAGATAGAAGGCTCCCAGATAGCGCCGTCTGGCCTCGGATAAGGCGGGACAGGCCCAGATTAGGTGTTCAACTGTTTCCTCCTCTTCATCCTCTTTACAGCTTCTGCAACACCGACGATAGGGCACTCCCATTCTCTCCGCGTGTTTGCCTATGAGGCAATGTCCGGTTAGTACCCCTATTACTTTGGATATTTCATCCCTTCTTAGAGTGTAGATTCGACGATATTTCTTCGGATCCCATTTTGGCCAGGTCTGCTTAGATATCTGGCAACCTGCTGTTTGCAGCCATCTTTTTTTGGCTTGGTCGTAGATGTATTCTTTCAGCAGTAGCTTGCATGTGGCGAAGGGCATCCCTAAGCGTTCTTTATCTGGAAGAACCTGCTCGGTCGTGCCCTGCCTGGCAAGTTCGTCTGCCTTGCAGTTTCCCTCGATGTCCCTGTGCCCCGGGACCCAAATGAGGTTCACACAGTTCTGTTGGGCCATCTCCTGCAGAGATCGGCGACAGTTTAGCGTGAGTTCAGAATTGAACGAGTACGAGCCGAGAGCTTTGATGGCCGCCTGGCTATCACTAAAAATAAAAATTTCTTTGCCGATAGCGTCATTCCTTATCTTTTTAGCTGCTTCCCATATTGCCGAGACTTCAGCCTGGAAGACACTGCAGTGATCCGGTAGTCTGAAAGACAGTTCGAGGTTTTGGTCCTTTGAGTAGACCCCTTCTCCCACTCTACCGTTTAATTTAGAGCCGTCGGTGTATACGGACACACCGCCTTTCGCCGTGAAGCAATTATTAGGCTCCTCCCAGTCTTCCCTCCTGGGAATACGTATATTGAAGTAACGGTCATCAGCTGTTGTGTGCATTCCCACAACAGCCGGTTCTACGTACCGGAATGACCCGGGTTTTACCCGGCCAAGGGCTGTTATTTCAGTGTAACCCTGTCCAATTTGTCCAATCCCACTCCTAAATTGTCATCCTCGGAGCAATCCCTTGCAGCAGGGTTGCTCCAATGTCTCTTGCTACGGGCTGGTATCGAATCCAACCCCGTACCGAGAGACTGGATCTGCTGCGTCTGCTGGAAGAAAATATATGTTAAACGTTCACATTCCGTTCAATGCAGTAAATGCAAGAGATGGTTGCATAGATCTGGATGCTCAGGGCTTAACCCTGCCATCCCCAGAACCCGTACTTTTTTCAGTACTTTTGAGGCACCATGTTGTTCGCGCACACGCGCGTCCCGCGGTTCTCGTCGCTCCGGCGCACACACACCGCACCTACCATCATCAAATGGCCACAACAGTGGCCCGGTCTTCACGACCTGCAGCCTTGCTGCTCCCGCCTCACCTCAGTCCCCACTCTCGTCCCCCCCTACTTCCAGCATGCACGTGGGTCAGGAACATAACCTCCTCGTACCTTTCACCACGTGCACTGTTTGTCGGCAAAGACTATATACGCCTGCGGCATCGGTCAAGTGCAATAACTGCCTTGGCCTGTGCCACATCCATATGTGCTCTGGGCTCGCAAACAGGAACCTTTGGACGGATGCATTTATTGCCCCTTGCTGCAGTACTCAGCCGCCCTCCACGCCACACAACATCGGCCAAGACGCGCTGAACCCTAGACTGCGTCACAGCTTATGACTATGCCCACCTCCACCTAGGCAACCGCATCCGTCCCTTACCCCCAGCATGCCTCCACCCTCCCTCCCGATACACTTCAAAATCCTACAGCTGAACTGCAACGGGTTAGCTGGTAAGATCGCGGAGATAACAGACTTTATGAAGTCGAACAACATTAAACTGGCCGCCATTCAGGAGACCAAACTGAATGCTAACTCGGACTTACGTACTCGTGATGGGTACAATGTACATAGGAAAGACCGTCCCAGCGGTCATGGGGGCGGCCTCGCATTCATTACACACCATACTGTACAATATAATCTGTTTGCCCCTGACGTTGACCCCAGGGACTCTACCCTTGAATGCCAGGGCATAGCAGTCCGGACAGGCGACGTGGACCTGCGAGTGTTAAATATTTACATTCCCCCTGTTACGTGCTGTCCCCGTGATTATCGCCCTGATATTAGTGCGTTGCTAAGGGGCGATAACTGCCTCATCTTAGGTGATTTCAACGCACATCACGATCTCTGGCACTCCAACTTGCCAGCAGATAGCAGAGGGCACGCACTCGCAGAGCAAATAGATAATTCGGCATTCTGTACATTGAATGGAGATGCCCCCACTAGGGTGGCAGGTAACTGCCACAGTTCGCCAGACATCTCCATTTCAAGTGCGGGCCTTATCAACCACGTTAACTGGCAACCTATGCTTACACTGGCATCTGACCACCTACCCATCCTACTAGACATCGAACGACCGTCCGACTTCATAACGACAGAAAAACAAACGTACATCAACTTTAGTAAAGCGGACTGGGACCGCTTCACGGACTTTACAGAGCACTCCTTCGCTGACCTACCCACACCGACGGACGTATGCAAAGGTGAGAAAGAGTTTCGCAAAGTCATCGATTCAGCCTCTGGCCGCTTCATCCCTGCTGGCAGAATCCCGGAAATTCGGCCGAATTTCCCTGCGGAAGCAGCGGCAATGGCAAGAGAACGTGACCAAGTGAGACTCTTGAACCCCGCAGATCCAAGAATAAAGGATCTCAACGCAGAAATCCGTCGGACTGTCAATGATCATAAATTGAAGAAGTGGAAAGAACACCTAGAGTCATGCAACCTCTCCGGCGGGGTCGGCAAATTATGGTCGACAGTCAAGGCCCTATCCAACCCGACCAAATACAATGACAAGGTCGCCATTGCTTTCGGCGATAACGTCAAGTCGGACCCCAGGAAGTGCGCGAGCGCATTCTGCCGGCAATTTATACTGCATTCTCCTGCGGATAGGGCTAAGAGAAAAGCCATCCGACGCGCGCACAAACACAAACACACAGCCGCGCCCATTGTCGTCTCCGCTGCAGAGGTTAAGGAAGCTATAAGGAAGGCCAAACCTTCAAGATGACTCGGACCCGACGGAATTGCCATGAAGATGCTGAAACACCTAGGCCACGAGGGGCACAAGTACTTGGCGGCTCTATTCAACCTCTCACTGTCCACCTTCGTTATACCAGATATCTGGAAACATGCGACTGTGGTCCCCCTCCTAAAACCTGGGAAGCCGGCGAATCAAGGAGACTCTTATCGTCCGATATCTCTCCTTTCGCCGGTAGTGAAGTTGTTAGAAGCTATTCTGCTCCCATACTATACTGCAAACCTGCAGCTGGCCAATCATCAACATGGCTTCCGTAAAAACCATAGCACAACATCAGCTTTGAACGCCATCACGACGCAGATTAACTTCGGTTTGAACCAACACCAACCAAACCACAGGACGGTTCTCGTGGCACTTGACCTGTCGAAAGCCTTCGACACAGTCAACCACGCCACACTCCTTGAAGACCTGGAGGAGACACCGCTCCCTGCCGGCCTAAAAAGGTGGACCGCCAACTACTTGAACGGTCGGCTGGCGTCAGTGCAGTTTCGAAACGAGAGATGTAGACCTAGAAGAATTGGACAAGGGGTTCCGCAGGGTGGTGTTATTTCACCCCTTCTGTTTAACTTCTACATCTCGAGCCTCCCTCCCCCACCAGAGGGGGTCTCCATCGTTTCGTACGCTGACGACTGCACTGTGATGGCCACGGGCAAAGGACCTTCGACAGACGAACTTTGTACTAGACTGAATGACTACCTGCGCGACCTTTCCTGCTTCTTCACAGAGCGGAACCTGACTCTTTCCCCGACTAAATCTACGGCGACGTTGTTCACCACGTGGACTGCGCAGATGGGGCAGGAGTTGAATGTCCACGTAGATGGTGTTCCACTACCTACTGTCAACCACCCCAAAATTCTAGGGGTTACATTCGACAATAGCCTCACCTTCGCTAATCATGCCACCGCAATAGCTTCAAAGGTACAAAGCCGCAACAAGATCCTCAAGTCACTGGCCGGCAGTACTTGGGGCAAAGACAAAGAAACGTTGCTGGTCACCTATAAGGCTATTGGCCGACCGGTTATTGATTATGCTGCGCCCATATGGTCGCCTAACCTTCACGACACCAACTGGAGGAAATTGCAGGTCTGCCAAAACACCGCCATCAGAACTGCAACGGGTTGTTTGCTTATGTCTCCTGAGTCTCATCTCCACCAGGAGGCTCAATTGCTCAACGTTCGCGAGCATGCGGAACTTTTCAGTAGGCAGTTCCTTCTGAACTGCCACCGTCCCAGTCATCCAAATCGACAGCTATTGGATGAAACTCCGCCCCCTAGAGACATAAGGAAGCATCTCCGGAAGCATTATGATGAGATCCGGCATCACATCTCGTTGCCGTTTGATCTGCGGGACCATAGGCGGGCCCTAAAGGACCTCCACACTGAGTCGGTGGACAGATCCCTCAGATCCCGGCCTGTGAACCCCGTTATTGGTGCCCTACCACCCGTTCTTGCTGAGGAAGAACGTGTCCTTCCGAGGGAGACTAGAGTCATGCTGGCTCAACTTCGGTCTGGATATTGCAATAGGCTGAACTCCTATTTGTCCAGACTGAACCCTACCATACCAAACACATGCCCTGCATGCGGTATGGACCCCCACGACACGCAACATCTCTTTCGTGTTCTTCGGAACATACTCTTCTAACTCCCTTATCACTTTGGTCCAACCCTGTTGAAACAGCGCGTTTCCTTGGACTTCCGTTAGAAGAGCCCGATGACAACTAGGAGTGTTCTGGCCCTTTGGGCAGGGCGAAGCACAGCGATCCGTTCTTGTTGGAAGAAAACTGTATTGGTTCAGTGTGCTAGAATGCCCCGTGGTTTTTGTGCTCCAGCAGGACGTTTCCCTCAAACGCAGGGCTGATGCTGCCGCTGCTTGGTATCCTGCAAGGTCTACAGGCAGTTCGTCAAGGATGACCTGAAGAGCTTCACTCGGTGCAGTCCTCAGGGCCCCACTGATACTGATCATACTGGACCTGTGGACCTTGTCAAGTAAGTTTCTGTATGACGCCTTGCTCAGGGCAGGCCACCATACTACGACTCCGTAGAGAAGTATGGGTCGTATAATCGCAGTGTAAATCCATTTGCAAGTTTTGGGACCGAGTCCCCATTTCTTCCCAATCGCTCTTTTACACGTGTGTAATGCTATGTAAGCTTTGTTTTGACGCTGAACGACATTCTCTTTCCAGTTCAGCTTTTTGTCTAGAATTACGCCTAGGAATTTCGCCTTATCGGCTAGTTCAAGGCGCACCCCGTTTAGTTCTGGTAGAGCTAGGGGTGGTATTTTGTACCGTTTGGTGTATAGAACAAGTTCCACCTTCTCCGAGTTGACGCTTAGCCCGCATCGAGAGGACCATGAGGCAACCTCCCGTAGAGCTGCCTGCATCAGATCGCATAAAGTTTGTGGGAACTTGCCTCTGTATGCAATGGCCAGATCGTCCGCGTAAGCCACAACCTTCCCGCCTCCCCAGCAGGTATCTCTTAGCAGCGAGTTCACTGTGAGGTTCCATAGGAGCGGCGAGAGGACACCTCCTTGTGGTGTGCCCCTTGTGACGTAGCGTTTCATCTCAACTTCCCCAAAGGATGAGAGTATTATCCTCCCTCTTAGAAGTTGATCGCTAAATCCCACCAGGGATGTATCTATACCCAAGTTTGTAAGGGCGATGTTAACGGCTTCCGGGGTTATGTTGTTGAAAGCCCCTTCAATGTCCAGGTAGGATACCAGGCAATATTCTTTGTTTTCCAAAGATGATTCAATTACAGAGACTAGGCTGTGAAGCGCCGTTTCCGTTGATCTTCCCTTGGTGTACGCGTGTTGATAGCCCGATATTAGGTTGCTATCAATAGTGGTAGTGAGGTGGTCGCTGATTATCCTCTCCAGAGTCTTGAGTACAAAGGATGAGAGACTGATGGGTCTGTAGTCCTTTGGCTCGTAGTGAGAGGCCTTCCCTGTCTTAGGGATAAAGACCACAGTTGCGCTTTTCCATGCACTCGGAATGTGGCCGAGAGCTAGGCATGCTTTGTAAATATGACTTAACCATTTGGCTGTTGTGTCCAAGGTAGTGATAAGTTGTGCGGGAATGATCCCGTCAGGTCCGGCAGCTTTGAAAGGCTTAAAACTTTTCACTGCCCATTTTACCCTTTCCTCCGTTATGGGTATGTTCACCGCCCGGTTCGTTGCAGGTATTGTCGGTGCACTATGCAAGTTTCCCGGGAAATGTGTATCCAAGAGCAGCTCTAGGGTTTCCCCTTCTGAGCTGGTCCAGGTGCCGTCAGATTTTCGCAAGAAACTCATAGCGGTTTGCGTCTTTGATAGTATGCACCTTAGTCTCGAAGTGTCCTCGACACTTTCAACACCAGTGCAGAAGTTCTTCCACGAAGTTCTTTTCGCCTGTCTTAGAGCCTTTTTATAGGTTCTTAATTTTTCCTTGTATTCCAGCCATTGGAGCTCGGTGTCGAGGCTCTTGGCTGTGTTGAATTGTTTCCTGCAGGATATACGAAGTGAGTCCAAGTCTTGAGACCACCAATGAGGTTTACGCTTACCGCGCGCCGTTGGCACTGGGCAGGCTTGCTCCAGGGCATTCGAGAGTGCCGAGTTGAGGGTTGTGACCAGATCTTCCAGTTCCTCAGTTGATGAAGGAATTTGGGAGGGTAATTCTGGTAGTTCCCTAGCTAGTATTTCGTTGTGTACCTCCCAGTTTGTGTTACGTAGGTTACGTCTCACAGTGGGTTGTTCCATTAAGAAGTCTAAAACTATTTCTATATATCGGTGATCAGAGAACGAGTGTTCATCAAGAACGCGCCATTTCCTGACCCACCTAGAAGTGCTTTCGCTACAAACAGTGAGGTCTCTTTTCGGTTTTTAGTAATAAACGTTGGCTCATTGCCTACGTTGCAAACTACCAGGTTAGTTGTAAGCAGGTAATCAAAGAGTGACTCACCTCGATTGTTGATATCGGAACTCCCCCATTGGATGTGATGGGCATTCGCATCCATTCCGATGAGTAAGTGGTCGTTGCTGTGGTCGGTCACTAATTGCCTCACGTTGTTTTGTGGTGGAGGTTCCTCTGAGTCATACGGCATGTAGACCGACGCAAAGGTTGACTTCGTGCCGCTGGCGGAGATAATGACCACCGTTGCGTCGCCGTTGCTAAAGTTAGGTAAGAGAAATGTGTTTAGCTCAGACTTAACCAAAATACAGGTTCTAATTTTACCTTTATCATCAGCTTGATACAGCTTGAATCCATTGGCCCCCAGACCGCAAACCCTTGAGTTATTGACCCAGGGCTCTTGGACGAGGACCACATCGACGTCGCCTTTAGAAAGGCGACTTATTAGAGCAGCTGACGCTGCTTTAGACTTGTGGAGGTTTATCTGGAGCACTCTCATCCCCATGAGGACTGTGCCCAGACTCCCCTTCCACCACCGTGACATCTAGGTCCTCCCCGTCGGACTCAAGCAGAGCATCCTCCATCGTCAAACTGCTCAGTGCGCCTGCGCAGTTTGACGTGGCGGAAGCCATGCTCTCCACGTCGGAAAGTTCCAGGTCTTCGGTCGCCTCTGTATCAGTGGCGCCCGTTACTCCAGCGCGCTGTGCGTTGCCACGATAGACGTGTATTACGACCTCCCCGATGCCGTAATACACCCGACCATTCCTTTGTTGAAGAGGCTCGATAGACTCCCTGTTGAGAGCCAGGACTACCTGCTTTCTAGGCCCTACCGCGTCCTCGACCAGAACGACACTAAAGTCCTGCGTCGGAAGAGCCGGATTCATCGTATGCAGCATCCTGAGAATCCTCTCAGGCTCTGCAGGGACCGATGGAACCCATGCCCTTGCCCTCGGCCGGGCTGGTATGTCCCTCCAGTTGACGACCTGTAGTCTGGCTCCGGGGTAGACCTCACCCAGCCTTGCGACAGCCGCCCGGTATAGGTCGACCGGCCTCGAATCCTCGCAAGGGAGGACCTTGACCTGCCCCTGGTACCATCCCGCGTCGGACCCCCTCGGCGGAGTGCCCGGAGACTCCATCAGAACGTCGAGAACGGCGTTTCCGATTTCGTTCCGGACATACGGCCATCGGTCTCTGGGGATGGCCCCACGGGGATTGCCACGGTCCAGAATGCCTACGAGGATTCGGTCCTTGGCCACTTCCGCAAAACTGAGGTTATCTACCCCAGTCGCATTTTGGTGCCGTTTCGGAGGAGGTTTCATTTCCTCATCCGATCTTTGGCGCTTATAGGGGGTCGAGCTTTCCCCAGTTGGTCCCAGATTGCGTCGGAACCGCGGTAGCAGAGCTTGCGCCCTTTCTATCGCGACCCTAGCATTCTCGGACAACGTGTCCAGCGCTACCCCCTGATATTTTTTTTTTTAGGACCCTCTCTGCTTTCTTCTTGTCCCGATGCGATAGGTCCGAAGATAGGGGGCGACCCGTAGTTGCCATCGCAGCCGCCCCTTTCGTGGTGAGCCTCTCAGCTTCTCTCTCCCTCGGACCTGCGTGGCCAGGTCGTGAGACCTCAACCGCATTCGTCGGGAGAGTGGTAGCTGTGCCAGCGTTTAGTGGGGGTACAGCATCAGCAGGCCCAGCTGTGTTCGCTGTTGCCAGCGCAACTGTCGCTGCGGCCTTACTGGTGCTGGCCCTCACCTCGTCGCCCGTGCTCAAAGAGGTTGCCCTCAGTAAACCTTGGTTGCCATCGCAGCCGGTTCACCGGTTGGAAAATTTTTTGCGGCCTCCCTCTCCTCGAGCTGAGCGTGGCTTGGTCGTGAGACCTCTGCCACATCCCTCGCCGTGTGGAGACGGGTTGCCGTCCGTTCGCCTGATGAGCGGTCGGCATCAGCAGGGGGAGCGAGCCCGTCGTTGCCGACGCAGATGCCCTCGCCACCCCCCAGGTCGCCCTTAGTTGCTGCTTGGTGTGAGGTTGCCCTCACGCCCATCGTGTTTGTGCCGCTTTGGCGTGGCACTCTCGCCGTTGCCCTCCTCTGAGAGGAGGAGGACGAAGTTTTGTTTTGTTTTAAGTTGTTGTTCATCTTGTTCGTACGACCACTTGCCGGACGAGGCCGGCTTGTGGTCAAGGATATAAGGTGGGGAAATGTCGTACGCCGCGGCAGAGCCCCATGCCGCGGTAAGACCATGGTTACTCTCTGAGGCGGCCCGGTGTCAGAGAGGCTCCGTACTAATACAGCCACGACTAACCTCCCGGCTGCAAACGTATCCAATGGGCACGGTGCCGCATAACACCCTGGATTGGAAGGGGGTAGATCTTGGTCATCGCGTTCCAGAGAGACTGGGCTTGCCGTTTGATGGAGTTCCTTGTGGGAAGCCATCATCCGACAAGCCTAGTCCTGTGGCTCGCGACTAAGCCCTCGCACCACGTCAAGGTATATACCATTCGCGAGGGTTCGAGAAATTTACATTCTTTATAAATCTATTGTGTGTATATATATATTGTTATAAAAACATTAAATAAAGTTTTTTTGCTACTCCCTATTCATCAAATACAATAACTATTACATCGCGGTTGATCGCGAGGCCAGTAAAGACAAATATATCGCTACATACAAGCGTTTGCATATTTTATAGTTCGATTTTCATATCTGTTCAAAACCAATAAAAGTGAAATCTCCGATCGTGTAAAACAAGTTAATATCCAATAAACTATTAAAGCGGAATTGAATTTATATACACATCAGCAGTTTTATATGTTTCACCATTTGCAAAATACTCTGGAACTGTGAAGTCGAACTACTTGAAGCAACCATATTGAGTACAACCCATATCGAAGGTGCAGCTAAGTCCAAGACTCACGAGCAATCACCCGGAAGGTACGTGCCAACATTTGAAGCCCGACAACCGTGAGTAAACCCAATTTTATACAACTACGATGCTCTTTTGTTTTTCAAGATTGACTTTTGCGAAAATCACCTTTTTGATTATAAACACAAAATCACGATTCACCTTGATTTTTTTTTTAAAGTGACTAGTTATTTAAAAATTTTAAGATGAAAATATGTAAATTTTTGTTAAAAAAAGACTTGAACTGGACTACTTGCAAAGTAATAGGCTTATAACAATGTATTTAAAAAAAACCACTGCAATTATAAGTGTTTTAAGGAAAACAACTAAGTATGACGCTCAAGATATTTTCTGACGATCAAAGTGTAAACAAAAAATGTTCAAAAAACAAAAAATTTCATATGAAACTAAACATGTACATATTCTTCGATGTCTTTAACAAAAATGGAAAAAGGCAAGTAATTTTTCCGTGTTCTTTCAGCCGCCGTTAATTTTGTTTTTTTACTCTTGAAAATTAAAAAATAAAATCAAAATTAAGCATTTTAAGCTATGAAACAATATGTATAAAATGTGATGCTCATGAAATGGTTGCCTATTTTGGTTTTTTTCCGTAGGCAATTTATTTCCCAAGCTCACAAATTATAAAAAAATGAGTTGAAACCATGTAAACAATGATTGTCAACTTCAATTTTTTACATTTAATATGTTCACTTTTAAAAAAATTAGCGTGTCGCTCATGAAATTTTATCGCGCCCTTACCATGGTGTTCAAAAAAACTACGCAAATGCACACTTTTTTTAATAGATTTTTTTTTTTCGGCTTTTCACTTTTGTAATAATTAAAGTTTGTACTTTCCTTACGTTATTTACTTTATTTAAATGCAAATTGAAAACTGGTAATATTACTTGATTTATAAAAAAGTAGCGCTCCATGCAAATTGTGGGGACAACCTTTCTTTGCAACGCCAAATTCGCACTAATTAATTTTTGACAACTACAGCAAATCAAAACAAAAGAAAGAAACCCAACAATTCGAAAACTGTTATTAAATGTTGCATATTTTCTTCTTTCTTGATTTTATTTTATTTTGTTTACACATGCTTTTGTATGAAAGGAGTCAGAGGGAGAAACAAAACACCATTCTGAATAAACAAAAATACAAATTTGAGAAATACGTTTTTTTGTTACATATTCCTAGGTGATCTCCCATTTTTTTTTTTTTTTTTGATATTAGAATTAGTGTACCCCATCGCCGTATATTCCGTTGAGCAGCTTCGAATGGAGTGCAAGGAAGTGGAAAGATGCTTCCCTCGTGCAGGAAGGATGCCGCAAGGTGGATTCGCTCCACGGTTCTATCAAGTGAATGAGATTATTCTTACAGGGATGGATGATCAGGATTTTCTTAGATATGAGGCGTGATCCGGCAGTCCGTAAAAACAAAAACACAATTCCCCCAAGAATAGATGCGACAAGAAATACAACCTTAGATTTAGATCAATGCATGCAGATAACAATAGCAAAAGCTATTGAAAAGGTCCAAACAAATTAACAAAGAACAAGTGCTAATATATCGAGATCCTCGTGAAAGAATTTTTGCCGGCAGTGTGTTGCTAGGTCGGCGGATGATATCGCGTAGAATACAAAAGGCCAGGGAACGGTTTCGACGGTGAAAGCTTTTGCGTCGAGAAGTTGTGGCCAGCGTAATAAAAGTTGATCGAAGTAATCCGCGTATACTTGGATATAGAACTTAAGGTCTTACGAGTACGAGGACTTCTGGATCCGGATGCATTTGTGAGTATTTTAGGCCAAGGTTGTCAAGCCTTAAATCTAAACCGCAAAAAATTTAGAGTTTGTGTAGGTAATTGAAAGGTTTGGAATGTATTACAAAAAAGTTTTAAAATTGTGTAAAGCTTGCAGGCCGATGGTAGGGGACAGAAGCTGGCTGATCAAATAGATGATTCGACGTTCTGCACGGTAAATGGGGATGCCCCCACTAGCGTAGCGGTAAACTGCTCTAGCTCGCCTGACATCACCATAGTCAGCGCAGGCCTAATAAACTGCGTTGAATGGCGACCGATGCGGTCGCTTGCTTCAGACCACCTACCCATAGTGCTCTCTATCGATCGCCCCACCGACTTTGTCACCGCTGAGAATCGCACATTCACCAACTTCAATAAAGCCGACTGGGAGGGTTTTCTCACCACCACAGAGAGCGCCTTCGCTGCTCTTCCCACCCCGTCTGACGTACGAGAAGGGGAAAAGGCCCTTTTCAGCCTCCCATCAACACATTCCGTCAGGTAGAATAAAGGAAGTGCGTCCATTCTTCCCCGCAGAGGCAGCGGCCCTGGCAAATGAACGTGACCATATTAGACGCCTTGACCCTACGGATCCTCAAATAAGGGATCTTAATGCGGAATCAGACGCTTAGTAGGAGATCTAAGAACACCAAATATATTGGCCCAAATGGCATTTCCATGCTGATGCTGAAACACCTCGGCGACGAAGCCATAAGAGACCTTACACACATTTTCAACCTTTCCCTGTCCACCTTTGTTATTCCTGAAAGATGGAGACAAGCAAAGGTGGTCCCACTACTAAAGCCTGGCAAGCCAGCTGCCGTAGGGGAGTCATATCGCCCGATATCTCTCCTCTCGCCAGTAGTGAAGGTGTTGGAATCTATCTTGTTGCCGTACTTCACCGCAAACCTGCGGCTCGCCGAACATCAGCATGGATTTCGCAAAAATCACACCACCACCACCGTGCTGAACGCCAACACCATATAGATAGAGGGTCTCAATTAAAAACTCCCTAACCTCAGGACAGTGCTGGTTGCGCTTGACCTGGCCAAAGCTTTTGACACGGTCAACCATGCGCAACTAATGAAAGACCTTGAAGACTCGACCCTTCCCCCCTGTCTTAAACATTGGACTGCCAACTACCTGAGTGGTCGTCAATCGTCGGTTGAGTTCAGAGGCGCCAGATCAAAACCCAGAATAGTTAAACAAGGGGTGCCACAGGGCGGTGGCCTATCCCCGTTTCTGTTTAACTATTATATATCGAAACTTCCCCCCTCGATCGTCTCTTACTCCGACGATTGTACGATTTTGGCAACTGGCCCCTCCGTTGAAGAACTCTGCTCTCGCATAAACTCATACCTCCCAGCCGTGCCCCCAGGAGCATAGCGAACACTACGATGAGATCCGGCACCTGATTTCCACGCCGTTTGATCCTAAGGTGCACCGGCAGGCCCTCACCCTCATCCATACGAATTCGGTAAATTCCTTTGTTGGCTTTCTCCCGGTGAACGCCGTTCTTCAGGCAACAACACCACCCGTTGCCGAAGAGGAGCGCGAGCTGCCTAGGGAGACTAGGGTGATGCTGGCTCAACTCCAGTCTGGATATTGTAATAGGTTAAACTCTTACCTATCCAGACTGAACCCCGACTTGCCTAATGTTTGTCCGGCATGCGGCTTGTCCCCCCATAATACAAACCATCTTTTTGTTTGCTCTACCGAGCCTACTCTTCTAACACCCATATCCCTCTGGTCCTCCCCTGTTGAAGCCGCTAGGTTTATAGGACTTCCGTTAGAAGAGTTTGATGACAATATTGGATACTGACTTCCTAGGCAGGGCAACGTAGTGTTACAACAACAACAACAACAACAACATCGCTGAATAAGACCATGAAAGGAGCCAAATTTACGTGCACTTGACAACTATAATAAGGAGGAAGATTCCATACCAGATCAAATGGCAAGTCACGCAACGCGTATAGCAAGCACTGCTTTTGAACCGACAACAATTTATCACCGTGAATCTGATAACGCGGGTTCCAAACTATCCACGCATATTTCAAAATTGGCCATACAAGTGCTTTGATTATATAAGGGGCATCGCTTAATGAAAGCTTTAAACCTGACGGGCATAAAAAGTTTAACATCATCCGCATACATTAACGACTTGCAGTGCATAAGAACAGTGGGAAGGTCGTTGATGAACAACAAACAGAATAATTCTAGGATGGCTGCCTTAGGGCACTCCAACGGTAACAGCGATTATAATAATAATAGTAATAATATTTATTTAGTCTTGAAATTGCTACATTTCTTACAGACTAGTTACAGGTAAAGATAGACTACCAACTAATTTAACAGGTCATTTAGTAGCATTTAAAATCTATTTGCACAGAAGGAGAAGTCCAAGACCGAAGAATTTGGGATCAAGTTAAACTCTTTAAGAGCTCTAACAACAGGAGCATTAGCCGCATAATTGGTCTTCGCCAGCCCAATGTAAAATATGGCACGATTCCTTAAGCAAATATTTGGAATAAGAAAGAATATACGTTCAAGTAAAAAGGGGCAATCAACCACCCCAGATATTACATTAAAAATAAAAGTGAGAGAAAGGAAGGTTCTCCTAGAATTTAATGTCTTGAGATCAATAAGCATACATCTAGATTCGTAAGTCGGAACAGGAAGTTCAAAGTGAAGGGGAACTCTTTCCAAACGACTTATATGACAGGAATAAAACGGACGCCAAATAAAAACAGCATATTCAAGTCTCGAACGCACCAGTGAGGTAAAAAGAGTTTTTAAGGTATACGGATCCGAGAAATCTGAGCTGAAACGTCTGATAAAAGCCAGCATAGCGTAAGACTTAGGTATAATATAATTAAGATGGCATTGAAACGAGAACTTCGAGTCAAAAACCACCCCAAGATCAATGATTTTGGAAACCGTGCTGAGTTTTGAGCCCTCAATATAATAAGAAGTAGGGATAGGAGAGCGGGATTTGGAATAGGAGACATGGGAGCATTTTTTAATATTTAAGGGAAGCATATTTTTCTGGCACCAAGCTACAACATTGTCTAGATCACTCTGAAGTTTCAGTGCGTCATGGGAACACGTAATAGTGCTAAAAATCTTCATGTCATCAGCATACAAGAGAAATTTTGAGAATTTAAAACAGCTAGTAATATCGTTAATGAAAATCACAAAAAGAATTGGACCTAAAATGCTTCCCTGAGGAATGCCTGAGGAAGCAATGAAAGAGTACGACGACACCCCGTCAACTACAACTGAACAAGGACGATTTGAGAGATATGATTTGATCCAGCTTAGAAAACTTGAATGGAAGCCAAAACACTGTAACTTCGATAATAAGATACTATGATTAACTTTATCAAACGCTTTCGAAAAATCAGTATACACAGTGTCAACTTGGGCACGGTTACTAAAAGCTTCAATGCAGTATTCAGAGAAAACTGCTAAATTAGAGGTAGTTGATCTCCCAGACATGAAACCATGCTGATCTACCGAGATGAGACGACTAATGGCAAAGAAAATTTTATTTTTTATTATACATTCAAAAAGTTTTGAGACAGTCGAAATTTTAGAGATAGGACGATAATTTGTGATATCATTTTTATTGCCAGATTTAAAAATTGGCGTAATAAAGGAGATTTTCCATGCATCAATGAAAACACCTTGCCTAAGAGATTTATTAAAAAGCCGCCATATTGGGTAGGCAAGAGCTGAACAATTCTTAAAAAGGTGAGACGACAAACCATCAACATCAGTCAGAGACGACAATTTGATTTGACGAATCCCAAGTTCAACATCATCCAACGAGATTTCAAGAGCCCCAAAGTTTAGCGCGGGACCACTAGCGCCCAGGCCACTGCAAAAATCACTACTATTAAAATTAGAGTCAGCCTCAAAATTCGAGCTGAAAAAATCCGCAAAAAGATTTGCCGCAACTGATCCTGAATCAGCTTGTGTATCCTTGTAAAATACCGCAGAGGGAATGCTCGAACATGAGTTTTTAGACTTAACAAAACGCCAAAAAGCTTTTGGATTCAGTTTAATATCCTCTTCGACTTTTCTCATATAATTCTGCTTTAAGACTTTACTCAAAGATTTAAACTCGTTCAAGTATTTTATATACATTTCTTTGTAAAAAGGAAACTTTGAATTTTTAAATTTTTTAAAAAACTTGTTTCTCAAATTCTTAAGCTTTTTCAACTCCTTCGTGAACCAAGGAATTTTGTAAACTTTCTTCTTTACCTTAGGAATGTGCTCATTACAAATACAAATTAGATTATTCTTAAAAATATCGAAACAACCGGTCGCATCAACCTCAGCAAATAGCATATCCCAATCAATAGAGTCAATTGCCGCATTAACCACATCAACATCGTAATTTTTAAAACAAAACTTGGAAATTGTATCCTCAACGTAAGTATTAAACTCAAAAAGTTCCAAATGAAGAACCAGCGGAGCATGATGCGGACCAGGATTGGACAAAGGGTCTAGACATTCCTGGAGGCAAAAGTTCATGTCATCACTTAAAAATATAAGATCCAGAATTCTATTATTACTATTATTAAAACTGTTGATCTGACTAAGGTCACATCTTGAGAAACCGTCAAGGACATATGTTTCGGCAAACGCAAATGAAGACTTTGGAAGAAGCCCCCTACTATTGTCAAAAGTCGACCATTCTAAATTACTGAGGTTGAAATCGCCAATTACGCAAACATTTTCATAACTAGATGCTAAATCTAAAATATTATCAACATGCCCTTTATAAAGTAAATCGCTACTAGAAGGAGGTATATAAGAAGCACAAATTAAAAGTTTAGAAACTCCATGAACAGAAATGCAGAGAATATCCAATAGGGAATCAGGATTCGGCAAAGGCACCAAAGTTGCACGAAATTTTCGTCGAACCGCAATTAATACGCCTCCACCTCTAGATAAACCAGTTTTTAAAGCATCGCGATCTTTACGAAAAACGCAGTACAAATTTTCATCGAAGAATTCACCATCCATAAAAGTATCATTCAGCCAAGTCTCAACTATTACAAAAATATCATAATCCAGGTTTGAACTCATCGTGAAAAGTGAGTCGGATTTGGTTCTTAAGCCTGATACATTTTGAAAGTAGATTTTAAGATCTTTGAGAGAATGAGTATTTACTACTTCCCGTGTTGAGGTGGCCCGTCCTTGCGAAAAGAACGAAACGGCCGAATTTGAACTGTCGTGGGCCAGATGCTGGCATTAACTACCTTATCGTAGAAGCAGAGCGGCACACCAAGTTTAAAACTAACTTTAACTAACGAATGAATATCAACATCCCGCTTAACGAGGGGATAGCAAACCACAAATTTAGGGTTGATTTTAGCGTGTTTCGACACATAGGCAATGATGTCAGCCTTCGTCACGTTCTAAGAAAAAGACGAAAGATGCAGCCATATCATTTTAGGAGCCACCTGAAGTTCTAGGTTATCACTCGAACCAATCACAATAGGCTTACTAAAATTTCTGAGCGAGTTTATGACATCATTCCCACTGGATGCATTTACATCATTTTCGCCAACATTCCCACTGGGTGCAGTAACTACCTTTTCGCCAGCATTCCCACTGGGCGCATTTACGTTATTCTCGGCAGAGGCATTTGTCACAGAGACAGTAACAGCGGCAGCCGACGTCGACGCCCTTTGTGAAGAAAAAGGCACCAAAAGGGAATGAGCACAAGACAAACTAGCAGCACCAGCATAAGTGTGTGCACTAGTGAGAGTAGCAGTTTGAACAGCAGCACCAGATGTAGTATTAATTTCACTAATAACACTATTTGCAGCAAAAACTTTATCAACAGTCACTTCAGTGCTCTCAGCATTGTTTATTCTCGACTCGTCAATAATAGGGCACGGAATCTTAAGCACAGGCGGGGTGTTGTTGTTATTCCGTTCGCATGACTTAGGAGAGCTTGGCCGATCAGCAGATTTGTTTTGCTTGTTGTTTTTAGCTTTACCCTTTTTTGCATTTTTGCTACCACTACGGTGCAGTAGTTTAACCTCAGCAATACCATCATCGAAGAGCTTATGGAGAACAGTAAGTTCCGAGCGCACAATTTCCAACTCGCCAATCAATTTGTTTTTATCAGCCTGAAGAGAGCGAATACCAATAACTGCACTTGCTTGCTCAGCACGTAAACTTTTGAGCTCAGCAAGAATATATAATAAAACATTATTTTGCTCATTAGCGGTAACATTATTACAATGCGACGCATGCTGTTGTTGTAGCTGCTCTGCAACAGCTTTGTTCAAAGGAATACACTCTTCTTGATGAGCAACAGCACAATCACCACAAATATAAACTTGTTTTGCATTTTTAAAATAATCCAGATCAGCAGCCAAAGTACCAACAACACACTGCATTAGGCCAGATAAACTATTTCTAAACATCATAAACCCATACTATCTATGTAGTTTGAGTAATATAATGAGTGAAAAACTTTATCGAAAGCTTTGCTGTGTAGATGACAACTGTCACCAAGTTGTTTTTGAAGCCACTAGAAACATGGGTGGTGAATTCTAGCAAATTAGATACAGTGCATTTACCCCTGCAGAAACCATGTTGAGATAGATCGGTATCAGCTGATACGAAAAATCACCATTGTTTTGTAATAATAGATTCAAAAAGCTTGGGCATGACGCTAAGATTAGCAATGTATCTATAGCTCACGACGGATGCTTTACTTCCACCTTGGTAGAGAGGTACAGTATCCAAATTCGAGGAAATATACCCTGATTCAAAGAGGCGTTGAATAAGCTTGTTAGAGTGGTGTAGAAAAATTCAGAACAACTTTTTAGAACAATTGTAGGGATACCATCAGGGCCACCAAAGTAAGAAGTGCTAATAATAGATGTGAAAGAACTTCACTAGCTATTATTATCGGAAGTTGAAAGTCCAACAATGGCAACTTGAATGGGTAAGTCGGTGGTTCCGAAATGAACTCAGCATAACATACATAATTTGATTTAAAAAAGTCTGCACACAAATCAGCAATACAGGCATCATCATTCGACATCAGTTAATATTTCATTAAGGATGGAAATTCCGTAATCCTACGTTTTGAGGTCACAAAATCAAAAAAAAAAACCTTGAGGTTGTTAGAAATTTTAATCTTCATTCTTTATGAAGTAATTCTTACAGATTCAGGTGACATAGGCAAACAGCCAGTCGCGGTTCTGATTGCGGGATTGTGTTTTGGCAGACCTGCAATTTCCTCCAGTTGGTGTCGTGAAGGTTTGGCGACCATATGGGTGCAGCATAATCAATAACCGGTCGGCCAATAGCCTTATAGGTGACCAGCAACGTTTCTTTGTCTTTGCCCCAAGTACTGCCGGCCAGTGACTTGAGGATCTTGTTGCGGCTTTGTACCTTTGAGGCTATTGCGGTGGCATGATTAGCGAAGGTGAGGCTATTGTCGAATGTAACCCCTAGAATTTTGGGGTGGTTGACTGTAGGTAGTGGGACACCATCTACGTGGACATTCAACTCCTGCCCCATCTGCGCATTCTACGTAGTGAATAGGGTCGCTGTCGTTTTAGTCGGGGACAGGGTCAGGTTCCGCTCTGTGAAGAAGCTGGAAAGATCGCACAAGTAGTCGTTCAGTCTCGTACATAGTTCGTCCGTGCAAGGTCCTTTGCCCGTGGCCATCACGGTGCAGTCGTCAGCGTACGAAACGATGGAGACCACCTCTGGTGGAGGAGGGAGGCTCGAGATGTAGAAGTTAAACAGAAGGGGTGAAAGGACACCACCCTGCGGAACCCCTTGTCTAATTCTTCTAGGTCTACATCTCTCGTTTCGAAATTTCACTGACGCCAGTCGACCGTTTAAATAGTTGGCGGTCCATCGTTTTAGGCCAGCAGGAAGCGGTGTCTCCTCCAGGTTTTTAAGGAGTGTGGCATGGTTGACTGTGTCGAAGGCTTTCGACAGGTCGAGTGCCACGAGAACCGTCCTGTGGTTTGGTTGGTGTTGGTTCAAACCGAAGTTAATCTGCGTCGTGATGGCATTCAATGCCGATGTTGTGCTGTGATTTTTCCGGAAGCCATATTGATGATTGGACAGATGCAAGTTTGCAGTATAGTATGGGAGCAAGATAGCCACTAACAACTTCACTACCGGCGAGAGGAGAGATATCGGACGATAAGAATCTCCTTGATTCGCCGGCTTCCCAGGTTTTAGGAGGGGGACCACAGTCGCGTGTTTCCAGATATCTGGTATAACGAATGTGGTCAGTGAGAGGTTGAATAGAGCCGCCAAGTACTTGTGCCCCTCGTGGCCGAGGTGTTTCAGCATCTTTATGGCAATTCCGTCGGGTCCGTGTGATCTAGAAGGTTTCGCCTTCCTTATAGCTTCCTCAACCTCTGCGACGGAGACGACAATGGGGCGCGGCTGTGTGTTTGTGTTTGGGCGCACGTCAAATGGCTTTTCTCTTAGCCCTATCCGCAGGAGAATGCAATATAAATTGCCGGAAAAATGAGCTCGCGCATTTCCTGGGGTCCGATTTGACGCTGTCGCCGAGAGCAATGGCGACCGTGTCATTGTATTTGGTCGGGTTGGATAGGGCCTTGACTGTCGACCATAATTTGCCAACACCGCCGGAGAGGTTGCATGACTGTAGGTGTTCTTTCCATTGTGTAAATTTATGGTCATTGACAGTCCGACGGATTTCCGCGTTGAGATCCTTTATTCTTGGATCTGCGGGGTTCAAGAGTCTCACTTGGTCACGTTCTCTTGCCATTGCCGCTGCTTCCGCAGGGAAATTCGGCGGAATTTCCTGGATTGCCAGCAGGGATGAAGCGGCCGGAGGCTGAATCGATGACTTCGCGAAACTCTTTCTCACCTTTGCGTACGTCCGTCGGTGTGGGTAGGTCAGCGACGGAGGTCTCTGTACAGTCCGTGAAGCGGTCCCAGTCCGCTTTGCTAAAGTTAATGTACGTTCTTTTTTCTGTCGTTATGAAGTCGGACTGTCGTTCGATGTTTAGTAGGATGGGTAGGTGGTCTGATGCCAATGTAAGCATTGGTTGGCGGTTTACGTAGTTGATAAGGCCCGCACTTGGAATGGAGATGTCTGGCGAGCTGGGGCAGTTACCTGCTCCCTAGTGGGGGCATCTCCATTCAGTGTACAGAATGCCGAGTTGTCTATTTGCTCTGCGAGTGCGTGCCATCTGCTATCTGCTGGCAAGTTGGAGTGCCAGAGATCGTGATGTGCGTTGAAATCACCTAGGATGAGGCAGTTATCGCCCCTTAGCAACGCACTAATATCAGGGCGATAATCACGGGGACAGCACGTAACAGGGGGGATGTATATATTTATCTCTCGCATCCCAACGATGTCAATTTTCCAAGGCAATAGGCGGATAGTCACAGCGCGATATCATCTTCGACACGTCAATTGAGATTAGGGTTGCATAGCGACATGTTCGATGGATTACTGTCAACCAGTGTTGCCATTATGGTGCTTTTAGAGCTAGATCTAGCTCTTTTTTTTGGCGTTTAGCTCCAAAATTCTGTTTTAGCTCCTAGCTCTTTTTCTAGTCCTTTTTTCATTTTTAGCTCTTTTTTGGCTCCAAATTTATTTGTACAAATTGTATTGAAAAATGAAGAAAGTTTTTATTTCTTTTATAATCGACGTCGAAATTATTATATTAGGTTCATTGTGTACCATGTGGCAACTTAGTTTCCCTCACCGATAACAAATACCTAAATCGGTTGGCTTTGTCGAGTAACATTCCTAAATGCCAGTTGTTTATTTTGCGAACAATAATCAAAATGGAAAGGTAAGTAAATTGTGTGTCAAAAACACTTTCCTAAGTTGCTAAAGATTCTGAACAACCTTACCCCCGATTCTGTCTCATGATAAAAAATCAGAAAAAATATTTCAAGCGTTTGAATTCTGAGTCAGAATTAAAATGACTTCATTTGGCTTTGACGCAAAAATAAAAATAATTTTTGAGTTTTACTAAAAATGAAATATTTTTTTCTAACTATTTATCAAGCTTGATAATTTTTCAAAAACACACTTATTTTTATACCTAGTAGTGCTTCGCACACAAGGTATATTAACTTCATTCGCCTAACGGTAGTATGTAACGGCATAAACGAATCGAGATAGATATTGAC
Source organism: Sphenella marginata (assembly GCA_951509765.1). Lineage (NCBI taxonomy): Eukaryota > Metazoa > Arthropoda > Insecta > Diptera > Tephritidae > Sphenella > Sphenella marginata. Next base: position 71,143,821 of record OX608079.1, read on the forward strand.
TTATGTATATCAAAATGTTCAGGAGGAAAAGAGCAATTGATTGAGCCATGTCCGTCCGTCCGTCCGTCCGTCCGTCTGTGAACACGATAACTTGAGTAAATCTTGAGATATCTCAATGAAACTTTGTATGCAGGTTCCTTTTTACTTATCTCTGAACGCTATTGAAAATAGGCAAAATCGGTTAAAAGCCACGCCCACTTTCTATTTATATAATATTTTCGAAAATACAAAAATAGTGATTATTCAGTACATAATACACCTATAAGGATAAAATTTGGTGTGTACCTTAGCGTTAAGGCAGAAAATAAATTTCTGAAGAAATTTTTAAAAAAGGGCGTGGCACCGCCCACTTTTGATTAAGTCAAATTTGGAAATATTATTAATCATAAATCAAACACCGCTCAAGATAGCAAAATAAAATTCAGCACACATATTTCTATTAATACAGGCAATATTTCGAAAAAAATTAGCGAAATCGGATTAGGTCCACGCCCAATTTTATACGAAAGATTTCGAAAAGGATCATGGATATATTGAATATGCTATAACTTTGCTTAAACTAGCTGTATATCATTTCTATTTCACCTCTAAAGTGTTCGCGGGCAAAGAAAGTCGAAAGCACAAAATTTTTGGAAAATGGGCGTGGCCCCGCCCCTTTATGGGGGATTATTCCACAAAATTTCCATGCCATAACTCCGGTAAAAATTGACTTATTGAAACGATATTAAGAGAAAGTGTTCAACATATAAAGCTAACTCTTTGCTGAAAAAATAAACAAAATCGGTGAACGGACACGCCCACTTTTTGAACATAGTTCTAAAAAATTTCTTCGTAAAATTAAAATCGCGATATTTCCATAATTGTATAAGTTATATAAATAAGATTTTACACACATAATAGCCTTTTTAAACAAAACTAAACTGTAAACAAATTTTGTGGATTTTGGTGAAGTAGGTGTGGCGCCGCCCACTTTTTAGCATAAAAGCTCTGCTATTTTCAAAAGCGATTGCTTGGAATTTCAAGAATGTATTTCAATGAAATTTAGTGAGATACTTCCCAATAGTATGTAGTATACTCCTGCCAAAAATTACGCAAATCGAATAACAAACAAGGAAGATTTACGGGCAAGTAGTTAACACCCTACTGCCTTTTTTTTTAATTTTTTTTATTTTCATACCTTTCATGAACATGAGGAAATCTATTTATATTTTGTTATTTAGTGATAATTGAATTTACCACTCACAAAAGAAGTGTTTTTAATCGAAAACAATCAGTTGCCTTAATAACAACTTTTCCGTTATTAAAATAGACCTGAGTAAATTGGGATACCAAAACAGATCACTACTAGGTATTTAATGTTCGGTTCGGTTTAATGTTCCTTACTAGTTTTTTGTTGACTTTGGTATACTTTTTATACGTTTTAAACATTGTTTAAGTTAAATCTATACTCTAATAAATCTCTAGAAAAGTCATAAAAAATTTCTTTGAAAAAATGACTGGTGATGACTTGGGGAATGCTATAGAGTTCATCTGATAAATTTTTAAAATTATTGTCTGTCTGTTTGAACTTAAGGATCTTGGAAACTAAGAAATGAATTTTGATGAGCTTGAAGCTTAGAAAGGGACCTGCACTTTGTTTTATCAATATCGATAAACAAAAAATATATACTGATTTTTAGGAAGGTATGCACCTATGAAATTTTTTTCTTACATAAATTTATATGAAGAAAAATTCACTTACTTTGTCAAAAAAAAAAAAACTAAGCGCGCCTGCCTAAAATTTTTGTTCACTTTTCACTTTTTCAATTTCAGCTAAATCAAAAATCAATTGCATATGTACACTGCCGTCCTATGTGGGTATCAGCATATCTTTAATAAAACTCTAGATACATAAGTTGTTTCTGTATATTTGAAATTTCTTTGTAAAATGGCTGGGGCTGACTTGGGGAATGTTTAGGCAAAGCTAAAGAGTCAAATAGAGGGGAGATGGCAAAATGTCGAAGTTAGACTGTAAAAAAACGCCTTTACTTTAGTTGGTTGCCGTAGACATAAAGGAGATATAATGTGGGAAAATAAATATTGTTCTGAACCTTCTCAGCCTGTAAATTGTTTTCGCAATTGAAGGTAGCAGGAATTTATTAACTACTTAGGTACATACCGTGCAAAGCTGGGTACCCTGCTAGTATGAAATAAATGTCAAAACTTACATACAATACTGAAGTGCCTTTTAACTAATTTTTTACATGTTGTGGATTTTCTTAAATAAATCTAGCTCTTTTTTTTCTCAAATCTAGCTCCAAAATAAATTGTATCCTGGCAACACTGCTGTCAACATTGATTCGAACAGTGTTCGGACTTGATTAATGCCCCACCGCACCCACATAAAAGATGCGTTATGTATACGTGTGGGATGCAATCACTGAGCGGATACTAATTCATACTTAGAAAACCTGAACTGAGCATAACTAAAGCGGTTCTCAAATTGTGGCGCAGAGAGTTATTGGTTAATGTGAAGGTACAGTTTACGCATATGTACCACGCAGCCAAATCAACTGGTGGTAAGCTACCGCGCAACCAACATGAATGCTGATCCAAACTGGTTCTCAACTGATCCTTTTCCATATAAGAAACTAGTCGACCTCTAATTTGAACATTTAATAGAAAAGGATATGTGAATTGTCGGCATTAGGAAAATTTAATCGCACTAGATTCCGCCAAGGCAAGGTGGAGAAGTACTCGACTCTGCGTAAAAAGGTACAAAGTTCCAACCCCAGAAGATGAGGACTCATGAAAGGGTGACGTTGATTGTTGTTCAAGCATCCATAGACGAATTGTGGCTGATGAAACTTTCCATAAATTTCCCACTAATACAATTTTATGCTGGTATATTCGTTTTAAAAGACCGTTTATGATATAATAAATTTGGGTGGCGTGATCGGTGACTTCATTTGTTTGTCTCCCGACACGCGGAAGGAAGCGATTGGCTAATACTTATGACAGAGAAAAAAAAAAAAAACTTTGCAATTCAAGAGAAAATCTAACTGGGAAATCAGGCGACTACCAAGCAGGTCAGGAAAAAAAATCATAGGGACACAGGCTTTAAAAACGTTAGGCAGACATCCAAAGGGGAGTGGATTGCAGATATCGGAACGAGCACAACGTCAGGCGAAAAATACACCCTCGAACCCGAATACGCGCTAGTTAACTAAAGAAAAAGTTTACATGAAAACTGAAATTATAAAAAAAAAATAGAAAAAAAAGAAAGGTTTCAAAACCAAGTTTGAGAATCTATAATTAGTAAAAAAAAAACCAAAAGTTTAAAATGAAAAAAAAAAAAAATAGAAAACTGGAAAAAAGGTTTAATTAAAAAAAAAACCAAAGGTTTAAAAATGAAAAAAAATGAAAACTGAAAAAAAAGGTTTTATTATTTTAATGAGGGCAGAAGACCCCAAAAATCCCGAAAAGTTTTGTTTGTTTTGAAACACTATAAATTAACGAGAGAAAAAGGAAAATCGGAGAAAACTGAATATTTGAAACATGTATTAAAAATAAAACTGAATAGTTATTAAAGAGGGCAGACGACCCCAATAAATTCGATAAACTTGTTCTCGAAACTCGTCAAAAATATACCCCATAAATCCCGAAACTTTTGTTGAAAAAAAATAAGAAAGAAGTAAGAAAAAAAAAACCGGAAAACTGAAACTTTGACAATAGAGCCGAAAACATGAATTTTCGAATATTGCTAAATAAAGCTAAAATCACCACGTAAAGGTGAAGCAATAATTGTAAAGAGGCCAATGAGCCCACTTAAATCATCTTTAACCATATCAACGCAGATGCAGGATTAGTCGGTTGGAAGCCCAGGAGTCGGTACCGAGGACCACCCTAATGATGAGATCCCCTGGAAATTTAATTAATATAACTTTGTTATTACATAGTTTTAAAGTGTGTATATTTTTTGGAAATTTAATTTTTAAACTATTCATTTATGGTTAATAGGCGATGTTAGAGTAAAAAGGAAAATTAATGTTTGAAAATTATGTAGGATCAGATTTTTCTTTCTTTTTTTGATTTGTGGGTTCGGAAATTCTCAAATTCCTCGCAAATTTGCCTTTTCGGGTCTAATTTCACGGTACCTAGTGATACCGGAAACTAAGTAAGTTCATCATCACCTTTCGATTAATCAAGCTTGTACGTTTCTTAGTGATTCAAACTTTTTAGAACCTAACATGTTGCCAGTGTAAATAAATAATAATTTTCAGCACTAGCAGACCTGGTCGCTAGCACCTCGAACTTACAACAAACACTCCGTCATCGTCGCTGAGCTCAACGTCGCATCGATGGGAACCAAGTAAGTAACAACAATATTTAATTATAGTTACATTTATACATGCATTTCTTTGAACCTTTAAAACACTTGGCGATGTGGTAGAATTTTATTATTTGGTTTAATACGGTTTATTTTGGATAATTAAAGAAAAAAATAATTTAATTTTGTTGGTTTCGAGTAGAAGATTGAAATTTAAATTCGGTCGCGTTCGAACATGTTGGTTCACACAAGTCTCGTTCGACTACAATCAAGTTCGCTTCTTAAGTCAATTCGTTTGCATATTTTATGTTGCCCGAGTTCGTGTCCTGAGTCATTTCGTTTGCATATCTTTATTTCGTGATAAAATTCGAAACTATAAGTCAAGTCACTTTTATTTTTTTTTATTTGTTTGCGAATATGAAGATTTCCATAAACCAATTATTTTCTAATCTAAATTTAAAATTAGAGAATTTAACGAAAAAATTAAAAATGTTTGTATTTTTTATATATTAGAGTATATGTGTAAATAGACATTAGCCTGGTAGAGCTTTACATTTTCTGTTGCTTCTTACCTAAATTGTTGATCGAATATTAGGAGATTAGGATGTACTAATTTTGTAATTAATGGAATATTGTCGGAATCCATTAACAGGTTGGGTGGGTAAAGACGAGGAGGGAAAATTCCATCTTTTCTGTCCCTCCATAGCTGGTTGTATCATTTCTTTGGTGTCGCTGTATTACCTAACATAACTTTTTTTGTTTTTGCGCTGCTTTATTTTCGCTGGTTTTATTTAATTATTCCGTTCTTGAGGTGTTAGAGTTTAAAATCCCTGCATACTAGTTTTATTTCGTACGAATTTCGCTGCATGTTACCGAGAGAAGCCCACGCCATTTTCCCAGAGCCAGACCGTAGCATAGCAAGGTATGCAGACCCGTCTCGGAAGCATGCGCCTGACCCTTCTTCAGTAGTTTATGGCAGCATTCGGGAGAAATTCGTTACACATTCATGGGTAGAGTCCCTGGGGTCAATGTCCGGCACAAATAGGTTATACTGTATAGTATGGTGTGTGGTGAATGCAAGTCCGCCCCCATGGCCGCTGGGACGGTTTTCCTATGCATATTGTACCCATCGCGAGTACGTAAGTCCGAGTTAGCGTTCAGTTTGGTCTTCTGAATGGCGGCCAGTTTAATGTTGTTCGACTTCATAAATTCTGTTATCTCTGCGATCTTTCCAGTTAATCCGTTGCAGGCTGGTATTGAATCTAACCCGGGACCAAGAGAATGGATCTGCTATATATGCCGAGAGAAAATCTATGTGAAACGTTCACATTCAGTACAATGCTCTAATTGTAATAGATGGTTGCATCTAACTAGTTGCTGTTCATGTCCTACGACGTCCTGTGGCCGTCTTAGGGCGATCAAGTATCGCCATCTGCTCCTGGTCCCTTATACTACGTGCACTGTTTGTCTTTTAAGATTATACACGCTTTTGGTATCAGTCAAGTGCAATAACTGCCTTGGCCTGTGTCACCTGCTTATATGCTCTGGACTCGCAAACAAGAACCTATGCGCTGATACGTACGTTGCGCCATGCTGTCGAGCTACGCAACCTTCAACGTCGTCTGACTCGCCTCTAACTTCTGAAAGATGGAGACAGGCAAAGGTGGTCCCACTACTAAAGCCTGGCAAGCCAGTTGCCATAGGGGAGTCATATCGCCCGATATGCCTCCTCTCGCCAGTAGTGAAGGTGTTGGAATCTATCTTATTACCGTATTTCACCGCAAACCTGCGGCTCGCCGAATATCAGCATGGTTTTTGCAAAAACCACAGCACCACCACCGCGATGAACGCCATCACCACTCAGATAGGGGACGAATTAAACCAAAAGCGTTCAAGCCACAGGACGGTGCTAGTTGCGCTTGACCTGGCCAAAGCTTTTGACACGGTCAACCATGCACAACTAATGAAAGACCTTGACGACTCGTCCCTTCCCCACTGTCTTAAACGTTGGACTGCCAACTACCTGAGTGGCCGTCAATTGTCGGTTGAATTCAGAGGCGCCAGATCAAAACCCAGAATAGTTAAACAAGGGGTGCCACAGATTGGTTTCCTATCCTCGTTTCTGTTTAACTGTAACTTCCCCCCACCAGAGGCTGTCTCGATCGTCTCTTACGTCGACGATTGTAAGATTCTGGCAACAGGCCCCTCCGTTGAAGAACTCTGCTCTCGCATACCTCCCAGCCGTGTTCGAATTTTTCGCCTGGCATTGTCACCGAATAAGTCCTCGGCCACCCTATTCACGACGTGGACAACGCAAGTGAACATGGAATTAGACGTCTACGTTGATAGTGTCAAGCTACCAACTGTCTCACACCCCAAAATCTTAGGGGTGACGTTTGATAACATGTTCAAATACGGCGCTCATGCAAACGCAATTGCCAATAAAGTCCAAAGCCGTAACAAAATCCTCAAGTCGCTAGCTGGCAGCACTTGGGGTAAAGACAAAGAAACGTTACTAGCTACATAAAAAGCAATTGGTCAGCCGGTACCGAGCTACGCGAGCCCAATATGGTCGCCGGGGCTAGCTGACACACACTGGAAGAGGCTTCAGGTCTACCAGAACACCGCCCTTCGAACCGCCACTGGGTGTCTTCTTATGTCTCCTGAGCACCATCTCCATTATGATATGTTGACCAGGCAATTCCTGTTCAACTGCTGCAAACCGCAGCATCCGAACAGACGCCTGGTCAACGAGAATCCGCCCCCAGGAGCATAAGGAGCCATCTACGCAAATACTTCGATGAGATCCGGCACCTGATTTCCACGCCGTTTGATCCTAAGGTGGACTGGCAGGCCCTCACCCTCATCCACAGGAATTCGGTAAATTCCTTTGACGGCTCTCTCCCGGCGAACGCCGTTCTTCAGGCAACAACACCACCCTTTGCCGAAGAGGAGCGCGAGCTGCCTAGGGAGACAAGGGTGATGCTGGCTCAACTCCGGTCTGGATATTGTAATAGATTAAATTCATACCTATCCAGACTGAACCCCGACTTGCCTAATGTTTGTCCGGCATGCGGCTTGTCCCCCCATTCTACTAACCATCTTTTTGTCTGCTCAACCGAGCCTACTCTTCTAATACCCATATCCCCCTGGTCCACCCCTGTCGAAGCCGCTAGGTTTCTAGGACTTCCGTTAGAAGAGTTTGATGGCATTACTGGGTAAGATACTGACTACCTAGGTAGGGCTAGCTAGCGCTACAACAACAACAACATTACTTATAAAATTTTGTTTTGTGTACACTGTTAAACATTGGGAAATATACTAAAACAACGGTCCGCAAAGCATTCTCAATTGAGCCTTACGCTCTTCACACGTATTCTTACGCTCTTCATTTTAGTTGCTGTTGTGAGCGAAAAACCAGTTTCGCCACAGTGGTGTTAGAACAGAATTTTCATGCCAGTCGCTTCGCAAACAGCAAAGGGGTAACACGTATCATCGCTTTGCTGATTGCTTTATTGATTTAAAATAAATTAAAATATTAAATATTTTCATAAAGATTTTGACAAATATGAGGGCGTGGAAAGGGACAATATATTTTGGAAAAAAAAGAATATGATTTTACAAAAGTGTAAGCAATGGGTTTCCCAAACTGTAAATGACAATTGTAGAAATGCGAAAACCATGTTAAAAAGGGATATGTCAAGTCTTATAAGTACCAGTATTCTTAGACAGGGAGGGCCTTTTACAGACGGCGTTTTTGTTAAAGAAATTGTTCTTCAAATTTTACAACCTCCTAAACGTTTTTTTTTTCGAATAAGTCCCTTTATGAAAAGAGTTATAATGTTTCTTAATATTATATTCCCGGTTCCCCATGGAAGCTTAACATAAGGTACATTGCATTTGCCAAAAGGCATCTGGAATCATAAAAAAATGCTTAGCAGTCATTTTCAGTCGCGCATAAATATTGTCATATAATTTAGGCATCAACACGATTGCGTTGTTACTTCCGCTTATGCTTAAGCAACTAGTGGTAACCAGAATGAAAACGGCAAACAACAATCGGCATCTGTCAAATTATTTTTACACGCGACAAAGCGGCAATCAATCACAGATGCCGCCGTCGCCAGATTAAATCTAATTCTATTTTGACAAGCGGCAGATATTGGCGTTTGGTTTTTTCGTTTACCAATACACTCTCACATTTCAATTTGCCGACTGCTGATGTACATAGATTTCAGCAGCTATTAGATATTTCGAAATGATCTTCCAACAATGGTCGATGGTCAACACCACTGTGGTTGGTTTTTCGCTCTCAACAGCAACTAAAATGAAGAGCGTAAGAATACGTGTGAAGAGCGTAAGGCTCAATTGAGTATGCTTCGCCGACCTTTTATCTACATCTACATAAAATTCAAATTATTTATCTATATATCTATCTTGGCTCCTAAACGAATGAGCCGATTGTAACTAAATTGTACACAGGCACTGCATATTTTAGATATAATAGCGGGCGTGGCAACTCCCATACAAATGGAATTTTTCATAGTCCATCTCTATAGAAGTATTTAGATTAGACCACTGAAATTTGGTATGGCGCTATATGAGAGTAATCCCTAACTCTCATACGTATGAAATATTTCAGAGTCAATATCTCTGAACGTATTTATACTAGAATAATAAAAATTCGTATAGAGTTTAATGAAGTAAGTGTTAAACATTCCTAAAAAAATACGAGCTTACAGAAAAATTGGGGTTAGACAACTTGATATAGTTACGAATTTATATAATTTAGGAAGGAGATATTCCTGAATTTAATACAAAATCTTCTTACAAGGGTTATTATCACGAAACTTTTAGCAAATGTTATTGAAGCTTTGATACCAATAATTCCAATGATACCAAAGGATATGCCTTTTAATTTTAAAGGCCTCCAATTTCCTATTAGATAGGCTTTCACAATGTCCACAAATAAAGCTCAAGGATACCGACCGATTTTCTGGGAAAGTAAACCAAGTAGTTTTTTTTGTTTGCAAATAGGTATTGCAAGCACGGTGGTCTTGCGGGGTTCATGACATATTATAGTACCTGTTGAAAATAGTGTCATTCGATTTTAGTCGTTTTAAATTAAACTTTCCGCTCTTTTTATAAAACGTTGTGAATAAAAAAAAAATTTTGTCGGAAGTAGTTCAGCAAACAAAAAGGTAAATATAACGTGTTTTTGAGACTAAATTTAGCCATTCATGTTTTATCTATTAAAAACTATTAATATTATTATCATAAAACGTGAAGTTTTTAAAAAAGTTATGTTCCAACTAGCAGTTATGTGAAAAATAAACGAGCCGCAAAAATCGTATGTAACGTTAGCAGTGCAAAACTAAAAAAGTTTTTTAAAACATGTTAAAATACGTTTTAATATAATGAGTTTATATATTTTCTTAAAACATACTATACTTATATCTCACGTTCCAATTAAAAAACGTTAACTTTCCAAATATTTGAAGACGTTGTTAGCTTAAATAATATGTAACGTTAGCAGTGATTTCTTTATAAAACAAGCGGCATTAATGAAAAAAGGTGCAGTGAAATAAAGCCCAAGGAAAAAACGCCCATGGGCTTTATTTCCTTTTTAAAAAAGGTGTTATCACCTTTTGCTGATGGGTGTTATTTCCCTTTTCGAAGAGAAATAAAGCTTTATTTCCTTTTTAAAAAAGGTGTTATCACATTTTGCTGATGGGTGTTATTTCCCTTTTCGAACAGAAATAAAGCCCACTGACGTTAAAAACTAATTAAAACAAGCTGGTTGATTCAACAATTAAGTGTGCGTACCGTTTTTTTTTAAGCGCGGCCGAAGGCCGCCAATGGGGAAAGGTGTTCTGCAAATAAATACCATGGATCACGCCCCGAATTGGGGATCTGACCTGGGTCAATTTTCGGTTTTCCACTAATAACTTTTTCCTAATCAACAGTTCGTGTTGCTCGCGTAAAATCCTATGGGCGTTATTTCTCTTTTAAAAAAGAAAAAAAGAGACATGGGCACGAAAATGTAGCTGTTAGCGACGATGACAGGAGTGAACGCCACACGGCCTACAAATCTGTGCAGTCGTTAGGAAAGGCTGTATCTAAAGCAGTTAAAGCCCTTCCATGTTCGCCAAAGAAAAAAACAGAAGTTATTTCGAGAATAATTGTAAGTTTAGAAAACCCGGAAAAAAATAAATTGTCGGGTCAACTGATTCCTGCAAAAAAGACCTATTCTCCAAACGCACCTTTTATTTGATAACCAAATTGTACTAACACATTTTGGATTGCCCCTGGTCCACATATTGGTCGATAACTCCAAAACTGTTTGAGCTATCTTAAAGTAGGCATCTAGTAGTCCGATGGTGAAAGTTCCATTCAATTCCATCATTCCAATTTTTAGTGACCCTCGCACAAACATAAGGACAGTCAGACCGACAAAAGTTTTAAGAACTGTTCAATTGGACTCCACTGGCTCCTTTTTTTTATTTTCTGTATATCTGCAATGTACAGAGATCAACGGTTATAATTTTATTATATGTACAGATACACAGTTTTCGCACGTGTAACGTTAGCAGTGCTTTGTGTAACGTAGGTAGTGCCTGATTTTATGTTAAATTACGCTTAAAAATCCTAAAGATTTTGGCAAAGCGGTATGCCATGACCTTGTGGCATCCTTGCTATATAACAAGAAGAAAAATTGGGATGTTTGTCTCAGCAAGTTCGCATAAATTAAACCAAACATGATCTGTATCTTGATCTCACTTCCAAATGATGTAAAGTTAGGAGTGCGTTTCACGCGCTTATAACTTTTACGGTATGGTAGCCATCAAACTAATTTTACTCTTAAAATTAAGCTATACCTTCATACCTACCTGATAGCATAAGTAGCAAAACCTTGGACGTTTCTAACATTTTTGTTATTATTTCGTATAAACTAAATAAAAACTCCATGCGAATGTGACGTTAGTAGACGGAAAATTGGTCATATGTATATTTTTTCATGTATATTCTATAGGGATACACATTACTTTATGCATTCCTATACATAACTTTTTTCCACTGGTTTATGTTTTACATAACATTACCTTGTAATTTCATATACATACATGCATACGTGTGAAGCAATTATAGTAAATAACAGCATTCAGTTTATTTCTAATCTTCTTCAAACAGTTTTATCGTCATGCACGTGCTCTTTGTGCCGATATAAACATATACACAATCATCTCCTGAAATATGAGGAAGCGATATATAAAATTATTATGTAAATTCATTCTCATTAAGTATTGCATTCGTTTCATATTAAATAACACAAATAACTTGGTCAGTTTTCTTGTATCCTTTTTATATAACACAATCTTAAGTTAACAAAATATCTTAAAATGATAGGTGGTAGATATAGGAACATAGGTACATACATATGTATGCTACTAGGTAGATTTAGTCACCACCATTAACAAGAAACACTGGAAATTTAAATTGTGAAATAACCAATCTGTTGAAGCGGGTTGCTATAAGCCACGCCTGAACAATGATTGGACGAATTTTGAACAACGAATTAAAATCATGGGTGTGGTATGAGTATATCCACTTGAATCATACATATGTTAGCATGGCTATCTACTTCTTTAATTATGTTTGCTTTCGTTCTCAAAGTTATATTTGAATATATACATAAAATATGTACGTACGAGTATAAATACATGTACATGTAAGTATCTTACTAATAACATCCATATCGGAAATGGATCTACAGGGTAGATGCATTAGTAGCTGCGCATCAAATAAGTATACCGTAGAACTTTACTAGATAGGGCGTTTGTATACTTTTCAGGAATATGGAATGGTATTACATATAACGTTGGGCCGATGTTTGTAAGAATGAGAAAAGAAATAGATGTACCCACCAATAAGTATACCTACCGACATGATCATGGCGTTGAGCTGAGTCGATTAAGCCATGTCCGTCCGTCTGTCTTTATGCATAAAACTGGTGCTTCAATATAGAGATAGCTGAAAGTTGTATGGGGCGGCAATTTTGTAATTTAAATATTAATCATTTGTTGGAACCAAGAATCGATTGTTCCGATGACCGGGGTTTGGCGTAGGAGCTAGGAACTTAACATTTTTATGTGGCAATCGGCCATATCGGACCAACATAACATATACATCGCTCAAATAAAATGGATAGCCCGACAAACGGGGTTTGTTCTACAAATCTTGAAATAAAGATCTACGAACCTAAACTTTTGCACGTTTGATACATATGTATACGCCGTTTTTTTTATCTGCGCCTGCGTTTGCGCTTAATATTTGTATGGACCGCTAAGCGCACAACTTTATCTGCAACTAAGAAATAGTGGCTGATAAAATCAGTACTTCCAAGAAGTTTCCATTCATTTTGCAAACTGCCTTACCGACTTCCAGCAATCAGTTTATCATCCCTTAATAATAACCGGAATGTCAACAGAGTAAATGTATGTATGTATTTGCGTTGATAATGGAATTAGCGCAATTGCAGATGACCGTTTTATTTTAGTCGCAGACGCAGATGCATATGCGTGTAAAAAAAAAACAGGCCTATTATAAACATTACGTGACTAGCAACAATCAGCCAGATCGGTCCAACATAACATACATATTAACTATATACGTAATGTGACGAGTAAAAATCATCAACATTAGACCAACGTATCTTATATCCCCACGCAACAAAGTTTTCAGACAAACGGGGTTTGTACTATGTATCTTTGCTACAAACTCTTTACTTACCTAAAACCATGGTGCGCATTCTTGGACGATATGAAGACTTTGGCACATCCAAAGAAAGCGGTAACCTTACTTCTTTACTTTAACAGACTATTAAGACGCTACCCCGCCCTTAAAATAAGCAACCAAAATTTAAAAATCGTACCCCATAATAATTATTTTGGCTATAACGAAAATTCCGACGAGATCTATCTCCAATTCCGAGCCATTTGCAATTTCTTTAGTGGTTCAACGGAATTCTGCATTCGTAGAAAAATTTTTTCATCCAGAACTAAGCTTGTTGTCAGGAACAGAAACAAACTAGGTATCAAAGAAGTATCTACAAAAACCAAAAGTTTAATGATAGATATAAGCAGGGCCGTGCGCAGGAATTAGCCTTGGGGGGGGGGGGGGGGGGGAGGGGTTAATTTATATTTGCATTCGCATACATTTTTCACTAAGATAAACATATTTTCTGAAACAGATACCTAGACCCATACATCATAAATTTAAATGTTCTTTAACTTTTCTGAAACTGCATACTATGATGCCTAAAACTATACCCCAGAAGATAGAGAATTGGTGATATGATAGCAAAAGAAGACTCCTTTCGGTGCCATAAAACGATCATTTCTCAGAGCTTTGCTCTCCAAAATGAGCTTTTTTCGGAGCCGAAATAAAAAAGAGTCCGAAATGAGTTCGATCTAGATGAATTTGAAGCGTTTTATGACTCTTTTTAATGAACTGCGGAGCTTTTTATTGGTGCTTTTCGGAACCTTTTTCGGAGCCTTTTATTCATCCATTCATAGGGTGTTTGGAGCCTTTTTGGACTCTTTTCGGAGCCTTTTATTGGTGTTTTTCTGAAGCTTATTTGGGGTCGTTTTTTATTTCTTTTGGGTCATAAATAATAAAAAATAAGGTTAATGAAGTTTTATTGACAAAATTCGGAAAATATGAAATGTGCTATGTTTATTTTCTACAGACTATTGATAAATGTCCATGAAAAATGCGATCTTTATCTTCTGTTAGGCGAAATAAAAAAAAACCTCAGAAAATGTTTGAAAACATTCAAATAATTGAACGTTGTCGCTCATCTGCTCTCCAACGTTCATTTTCTCACAATTATCTTTACGCCTACAACAAAAAGGGTCAGAAAACACTCGAAATCTTTAATATAATTGAGCCTTGAAGTTCATTCGCCCTACAATATTCATTTATTCTCTCCGAAAAGGTTCCAACTACAGACTCTTTTTGGATGCTTTTTTTGGAGCGCTCCGACTTTGGAAAGCTGGGATTATTCGCACTTTTTTGAATACATGGCTATAATTAAAGTCCGTTTAACATTGCAACTCTTCGAGGGAGGGAAAAGAATTCTGTCAATACTCATGAAAAATTTTTGAAAATTTTACTCTGACGCCACGTCGCACATTTTCGTGGAAATACATGGAATGTGGATTCTCTCGCCTGTGGTGAACATTTTGGTGTATTTCCCATGGTGCTTTTTTGGATAATAAGTCAAAATTTAAATTTTAAATGCAATGAAATTTAAATATAAATTTTTCAAAACTGATTCTTCTGGTGGGAATATTTAGAATCAGTAGATGAATAGAAGTCATTATTTCGGAATCGTCTCTTGAAAAATCTACATCGTCGTCATCACTGTCCGAAGTTATCACATCGGCAATCTCTTTATCTTTAACGTTTCTTCGATTCGTTCCATAAATTATTCTAAAATTGAAAAATTGCATAAAAAGAACAAAACAAAATCAAAAGGAACTCAAAAACTACAAATATTTAATTACTGTGTCACATTTTCGTGCAACGTGACCCTACAAGTTGTTTTATTTTCTCTCAGGCCATGTCGTAAACAATGCCAACGTGCGTCACAAAAAAACCGTTATAATTTAGGGACAAGAATAAAGTCGCTAGTAGCCAAGACTTATTTTTAGGCAATAAGAAACAAAAAAGAACTTAAACTAAGTTGTTGGCAGCCAACGTGTTAAGTCGTGCCGAGATCGTGAATTGAGAAGTGATATTAAAAAATGTTTGGAAATCAGCTTTAAAAGACTGCTGTTTATGAAAAGTCAGTACATAGTTACATCTATTTTGGCTTATTCGGGAAACTTAGATTACAAAATATTGTGGTTTCCTTGTATATAATTATTTTTATATTATTAATTTTAATCAAACATAAAATATTAAATGTCTAATCGAGTGTGATTAACTCAAATTCGTAAAAAGTTCTTTGAAGTTTGCAAATTATGGTCCACGGTGAAATCCTTGTCAAACCCGACTAAACCAAATGACAAAATATTCTTGGCATTCGGATATGGGTAAATTTCAAAAAAAACGTACACAACGAGTTTTTTTTGCTTAGTTTTAAAGTTTTTCCAATTCGCCTGTAAGAGTGGCCAATTTATGTAGAAATTGATGAAGAATCCGGTGGTACCTTTAGGCTCTCAAAAATATCAATATTTTTGGTTTTTTTTTAGGTTTTCTATGATTTCTATCTCGAGCGTCACACACCAAATATGTATAAAAAATCGCTGAAAACGCAAAAATGTTTGAGATTCAAGTTTACTATGTTGTTCTTTTGTTTTTCAAGATTCACTTCTGCCAAAATCACCTTTTCGATTATAAACACAAAATCACGATTCACCTTGATTTTTTTTTTTTTTTAAGTGACTAGTTATTTACAAATTTTAAGATGAAAATATGTAAATTATTGTTAAAAAGAGACTTGAACTAAGGGGTTACTTGCAAACTAATAGGCTTGTAACAATGTATTTTAAAAAAACTGCAAATATAAGCGTTTTAAGGAAAAAAAAAACTAAGTGTGACGCTCAAGATATTTTGTGACGATCATGAGATTTTGTTGCACGTAAACAAGAAATAATGCCAAATTTAAAGTGTAACGAAAAAAAGTTTATTTTTTACAAAAAGTAAATAAAAGAAAACAAAAAGTCTTCAAAAAACAAAAATTTTCATACGAAACTAAACATGTACATATTCTTTGATGTCTTTAACAAAATTTTAAAAAAGGAAGTAATTCTTGAAGAAACTTATACACATACGCGCTTTATCGAGCTTTATTTTCTCGCGATATTTCCGTGCTCTTTCAGCCGCCGTTAATTTTGTTGTTTTACTCTTGAAAATTAAAAAATAAAATCAAAATTAAGCATTTTAAGCTATGAAGCAATATGTATGAAAAGTGATGCTCATGAAATATTTGCCTATTTTGGTTTTTTCCGTAGGCAATTTATTTCCCAAATTCACAAATTATAAAAAAATGAGTTGAGACCATGTAAACAATGATTGTCAACTTTAATTTTTTACATTTAATATATTCACTTTTAAAAAAAATAGCGTGACGCTCAAGAATTTTTATCGCGCCCTTACCATGGTGTTCACAAAAACTACGCAAATCCACACTTTTTTTAATAGTTTTTGTTTTCGCTTTTTCACAATTGTAATAATTAAAGTTTGTACTTTTCTTACGTTATTTACTTTATTTAAATGAAAATTGAAAACTGCTAATATTTCTTGATTTATAAAAAAGTGACGCTCAATGCAAATTGTGGGGACAACTGTTCTTTGCAACGCCAAATTCGCACTAATTAATTTTTGACAACTATATCAAATCAAAACAAAAGAAAGATACAAAATAATTCGAAAAACTGTTATTAAATGTTGCCCAGTAACTTTTTTCTTGATTTTATTTTATTTTGTTTACTAAAAATTCTAACGTGGGACACATGCTTTTGTATGAAAGGAGTCAGAGGGAGAAACAAAACACCATACTGAATAAACAAAAAAACAAGTATACAAATTTGAGAATTATGTTTTTTTGTTACATATTCCTCGGTGATCACTGTCGAATTTTTTTTTTTTTTTTTAATTTGTTTTTTACCTAAAATAGTAGTGTAAAGTGCGGGGACACAAAAATTATGTTTTTTTTTAAATGGACCCATATATCTAAGGTTCAATCTAATCGAAAAAAATGCCCTAGCGCTTTCTGCCGACATTCCTTCGTTGGACAAATAAATTCGCCGAGCCACTAGGAAATCGCACAAACGCAAACACAGTTATTGCAATCTTCATCATGGAGGTTCGGGAGGCCATTCGGAGGTCTAAAAACAACAAATATGTAGGCCCAGATGATATTTCCATGCTGATGCTGAAACATCTTGGTGATGAGGGAGTAAGCTACCAAGCTCATGTCTTTAATCTGTCCATGACCTCCTTTGTTATTCCTGTAAGATGGAGACAGGCAAAGGTGGTCCCACCACTAAAGACTGGCAAGCCAGCTGCCTTGGGGGAGTTATATCGTCTGATATCACTCCTCTCGCCAGTATTGAAAATATTTTAGACTCCCTTATTACACCGAAAATTTGCCACTCGCCGCACATCATCATGGTTTTCGCAAAAACCACACCACCACCACCGCGCTGAACGCCAACACCATACAGATAGAGGGTCTCAATTAAAAACTACCTAACCTCAGGACAGTGCTGGTTGCGCTTGACCTGGCCAAAGCTTTTGACACGGTCAACCATGCGCAACTAATGAAAGACCTTGAAGACTCGTCCCTTCCCCCCTGTCTTAAACGTTTGACTGCCAACTACCTGAGTGGTCGTCAATCGTCGGTTGAGTTCAGAGGCGCCACATTAAAACCCAGACTAGTCAAAGAAAGGGGTATCACAGGGTGGTGTCCTATCTCAGCTCTTGTTTAACTAATATATATCGAGGCTATGTTACTAGCCACATATAAGGCAATTGGTCATCCCGCGCTCAGCTACGCGAAGAATACAGCGAGAGGTTGACCAAGCAATTTCTGTTCAATTCCTATAAACCGCAACATCCGAACAGAGGCCTGATCAACGAAAATTCGCCTCCATAAGGAGTCATCTACGCAAACACTTTGATGAAATCCGGCACCTCGCCGTTTGATCCTAAGGTGAACCAACAGGCCTCTAACCTCATCCACAAAGAGGTGGTAAACTCCTATGCCAGCTCTTGCTCAGCGAGCGCCGTTCTTTAGGCACCAACACCTCTTGTTTCCGAAGAGGAACGTGAACTGCCTAGGGAGACAAGGTTTATGATGGCCCAACCTGGTCCGGACACTGTAACAACTTAAACTCGTACCTATCCAGACTGAACCCTGACTTTCCAAATGCTTGTACGGTTTGCGGTGTGTCCTCACAGGACACAAACGATCTGTGTGTTTGCCTAGCAGAGCCTACTTTTCTAACACCTATTTCCCTCTGGTCCATCCCTATTGAAGCCGCTAGTTTTCTAGGACTTGCCTCCGCCGAGGGTAGATACGTTGCCGTGGTGCGAAGGCTTAGCCGCTGAACACAAGGTGCGGTCATCCTCGATACACAGCCCCGAAAGAAGCTCTGTCACGGGGTTAGCAGCACCTCGTCTGGAGAGCGATTACTAAGATCTACCCCCTCCCAATCCAGGGTGTTATGCGATACCGACGTTTGAAGCCGGGAGGTAAATCGTGGCTGTATTTCTACGGAGCCTCTTGGACACCGTATGGGGCACTGCCGCGGGGGACGATACCCTTCCCCTTTCCTATACTCTGACCACAAGTTGGCCCTGTCTAACGAGTGGTCGTACGAACAAGATGAAAAAAATTATAAATAAAACTGCAAATTCGTCCTCTTCCTCACGGGGGAGGTCAGCCACGGCGCAAGCGCCGAAAGCACATCCACGCCCAAGCGGCGCTTCGGGCAGGGGGGCAACCCCACACCCACAACACTCGAGCGACCTGATGGGAGTCGGAACCAGCACGGTGGCAAGTGCAGTTACGCTGGCAACGGCGAACGGCGCTGCACCTGCTGATGCCGAACGACCATCAAGGACAGCTACGGCAACCGCTCTCCCCACAGCTGTGGGGCCACAATGAGCCAAAGGAAAGGGTAGCCGGCTATAACTTTAACTTCACCGGGGAGAAATCGCGATGGCAACTACGGGTCACTTCGAGGGCAACCGGAGAGAATCCTGGCCATGCTTCGAGTCATGAACCTAGCTCTCCCCGCCCAGGACTGGAAGATCATCCAAGTCGGCGACGCTGAAGGGCACAGAAGGGAGGTCGTTCTGGGCTTAAATAAGGAGGCTCTCGAACAGTTGAGGAGAGCAAACGGACGTGTGCATTACGGCATCGGCAAAGTCGTAATCCACGTATACAGTCGCGACGCGCATCCCTTTCGGGTGCTCCGGTGGACATGGACATCGAAGCGCCCGAAGAGGAAGCGGAGCTCTCTGACGCTGGCAGCATGGTGTCCGCCACGTCAAATTGCGCAGATGCTCTGCAAAGTTTGTCGATGGATGATGCCCTGCTGGACAGAGACGGGGAAGATCTCGACGTCACGGTGGTGGTAGTGGAGTCTGAGCACACTCATGTTGAGGGTGCTTCAGATAAACCTACATAGATCGAAGGTAGCCTCGGCTGCTCTAATTAGTCGCCTTTCTAAAGGCGATGGAGGCTCTCATCCAAGAGAAAAGATTACAAAAGTAAGTTTATTGTAAGCGTATTTTGCTTATTGGGCTGGAAATACGACAGCGAACATATATTATTTGCAATAGATCCATCTCAAATACTACATCAACAAAAAAGTTTTTTCATCGGATATGTAGAACTGGAGATTTTTTGAACAATACGAAAATGGCGTTTTCTCACTTTGTAAGAAACGATAACTTCGCAAAATCTCAAAACCTATGGCTTTTTTTTAAATTTTTGTCTTTAGAATCGCAATCTGCAAGTTTTTTCACGTGATAAATGTGAACCAAGTTTACGGCTATCAAGTTTTTTATATGATCTGCTGCAACCTGAGTGCATATGGTTTTTAAAATTTTCATATGCAACGCGCCAATTCTAAGAGTTATCCAATTCGAGTGAAATTTTGAACAGCTTATTTTTACAGCATAACGCATCATATTCCGCCCGGCGAACTTACAATTTCCACAAAAAATTTAAATAACGTACAGCTTATTCGGCACTCTGCATAATAAATATAAATATTATTTATCAAATATACTGCGAGCACTACGCTCTCATGGTATAAGCCCCGCATCCCTACATAAATACATCACTGTACAATATGTCTGTCTGTTCTACTTTCGCTTTCTAAACATTGCAGTTTGTCACTGATAAGTCGCCGAATACAACCATCTTACACCGCTATCCTACAATTAAAAGAGCGTACATTAAATACCCGTAGAGAGACTATTTTCGTTTGCCTCAATCAATACTTAATGCACCACGTCGAGGACGTCTATCAGATGACACATTCGAAAAGCTTTTGCTTTTAAAAGTTAATAATTCACTATAAGCCCTTTTGTTTATATTTGGTTAATAATTTGTTTATATTTAAAACTAGCTGACCCGACAGTCGTTGTTCTGCCAAGGTACTCCCTTATGTATAGTTCTTTAAAGATTGTTCTTACTTTTCTAGCCGGGAACTGTTAAGTTATAATTTTCCAGTACCATGGTGTACTGATAAGGTGAGAGCAACTTGAATTGCCATGTATTTTGTTAGTGTAATTTAGAATTTCGATTGTCAAACTTACAACGGCGCACAACAACAATGTTTGCCAATGTTGCCACACTTATCATGAAACACGAAGATTTTCTCTCTAGGTTGACAATCGAAATTCAGCTTCAAATAAAAAAGTAAAAATCAGCTGATTTCTTGCGGTCACCTTCCAGTACCTGTCACCTTGAGACCTTTTGAAAATAACAAACATTTTAATGCATTTTTCGTATATTCTTTTTTTTACACCCAAATTCACAATTTAAAAATAGAAGTTTCACATTTAAAAATATTAGTTTAATTTTTGGTAAATTAGCGGTATCCACCTCTATGCTCTCCAGGTTCAAGTTCGTAGTTCCAATGAAGTAATATCATAACCAAAAAAATGAGTTTCCCGGGTTTCCTTCTGATTTTTTATCAGCTTTGGTAGACATAATTTATTTATTTTTTGTTTCGGGAAACTTTCATGAGTACAGCTACACCGGCATAGCTGTATGCACGACTTGCAACCTCACAGTTGCACCTACGTACTAAAGATCTCTCCACTAACACCAATCTCCCCGCAACTACCAAACAGGTGTTTTATCATGGGGCTGGTTAGCTCATTAACTCCATAGAGCTGTTTTCACAGAAGCCGTTTAACGATAACCGGAATTTAACTGTTGAATAAGTTAACTTAGAAGACGCTGCTAAATTGTTAGTAGTTCATTGGACTTACCATTCATTGAACCAACCAAAAGCTCTTATGCATTTCAGCCACACTTTTGCAGTATCTGAACCAGACCTGTTAAGTAATGATTAATAATCCTAATGATTACCGGTTTGATTGATTACTTTTTGGAAAAGCATAGTAATGATTGATTACCCATTGTTTACGGGTTTCAATGATTGTTTTAATGATTATTCTAAAAAACAATCATGATTTTTTATGATTTAGAAAAAAAATCAAAAAAATTCAAAAATAATCAAAAAAAATATTTTTGATTACTTTTGATTGTTTTTGATTATTTCATTACTTTTGATTATTTCTGATTGTTTTGATTATTTTTTGTATTGTTTGATAGATGGAAATATGCATAAGCGATGCATAAAGTTCGTTTTTGTACAAATTTTACAGTTTGTTTGTAGTTTTAGAAAACATTGAAATTGTATTGTATTATATTCAAAGAAAGTAGATATATACTATGTAAGAAAATAAAAGATAAATAAAAATACATACTCTGTGAAAACTGTGTCGCTGAACCATTATATCAAACCGATACGTATCGTCGGCGAACACTTAACTTCGAAAATGTCGCAAGCATTCCTTTTAGACTACATAAAAATACTCTCAAAAATACTCAGCAAAAAGACCAAAAAAAATAATAAAATAATCAAAAAATAATCAAAAAAAATCAAAAGTAATCAAAAACAATCAAAAAAAATTGTTTTGATTACTTTTGATTAGTTTTGATTTTTTTGATTTTTTTTGATTATTTTTTATTTTTTTTTTGTTTTTTTTCTAATTCTAATCAATTAGTAATTGGAAATTTCTGAAAACAATTAAAATAATCATTAATGATTGAAAAAGCTATTCAATCAATTGATTACTCAATTCTAATGGGAATTTAACAGGTCTGATCTGAACAAGACTATTTAACTTACCCAGGTTTAGTCAGTTAAGAATACCGGCCTTGATTTGATGAAAACGCTACGTTAAAGCATCATCACAGAAACATATTGGAAACATTAAAGAAAAAATATTTAAAATCCGTTGAGCCGATACGGAGATCTTATAGTCCAATAACCCACCGACGCAAGCACGTAGTACGTGTCAGCTGACACGACCTGCCTTATGAGAATGCCGTGTAATAGTCCAATTACCCACCGACGCAAGCACGTAGTACGTGTCAGCTGACACGACCTGCCTTATGAGAATGCCGTGTAAGCGAACACTCACCGACGTTAAATTTTTCCGTATACGTAGAAAGGAGCGTAGAAATCAAAAGAAATTTGATTTTTTCCGTAGCGACGTGTCAGCTGATTGCTTTCGCTCATGACAGTGTTGCCTATTCATACGTTTGTATGCTGGTTATGGATCGTTTGCAGTTGTTTTACAAAAATACCAAAAAATTGCTACTAAATTTTCAGAATACTGTTGAAATAACCCAAAATTACTAAATTAATTTGCTGATTTTAATTACATTTAGTCTCTACACTTATTTAACATTAGCTTTAGACTTTTATAAGATAAAAAAAAATAGATAAAATAGTACGTGCATGCATAAAAACTGATCAATGGCAACATTGTATTAAATGTAAACAAAAGCATTAATTCAAGAAGTTTAAATTTTATTAAAATTCGTTTGCAATGAACGACGAAAAATTAATTCTGCTGGTAGAGGAACACGGCGAGCTCTACGACAAGAGAAATCCTGCATATAAGCTAAATGGTAGGAAGCATATGATATGGGAGCAGATCGGCCAGCAACTAGCCGCAAGTGGTAAGTAAAAACTTTGTAAATATATTGCCTAAAAATTTATTATTTTCAATTTTATTAGGTGATACATGTATGCGTAGGTGGACAGCACTCCGCGATAGGTATGGCCGGGAGATCCGAAAGGCTGATAGACCATCAGGCAGTGGGGCGCAGTTCTACAAAGAGTTTTATCTGCTAGACGCGATGCGTTTTTTGAAACCGCACGTTGTTCCCCGACCGTAAGTACATAGATTATTATATTGTTACTTATATATACACATCTTATGTAAATGTTATTTTATTCCTTACAGAGTCCGGTTTTCTTTAAATGTATGCCCAGAGGTATCAACATCTACGCAACATTCGCCAGTTTTAGATCCTCTTCTGTCGCCAACAACACCATCGCTGCCACCATCCCCATCTGCTACGGTTTATGCGCAACAAGTGCTCGTCCGTTGCCGTACCCGCGCCAATTCCGTCACCGGCTCAGAAGGCTACACCCCAATCGTTGGTGGTAGATGTGTCTCCCCTTTCGCCATCACCATCTTCCCAGAAAATTGCCTCACCAACACCATCTTCTCACCAAATTTCTTCGCCATCTGAAAACCATTCTCAAAGCAGAAAACGGGGAAGTAACGATGTTGCAAACAGCATGTGTGAGGCAATTGAGCTGTTTAAGAAGAAATGCCTTGGGATTGAACAGGCAGGTAATCCGGCTGTGGAGTCATTTGGCAAAATGATTGTTGCCATGGTTTCACAAATGACTCCCTTAAAACAAACCAGGGCAATGCAGCGCATAATGGAGGTGACAATCCAGGTGCAGCAAGAATGAGCTTTAATGTACATACATATATACAGTAAAGTCATATATGCAAGTTCATACATATGCATGCGTATGTACAAAAGGCATGTAAATACAGTTAAACTAAACTTTAAAATTATATTTTCAATATAAAATAACTATCCGTAATATATGTACAAGTGTACATTTGTACATATATTACGGATAGTTATTTTATATTGAAAATATAATTTTAAAGTTTAGTTTAACTGTGTTTACATGCACTTTGTACATACGCATGCATATGTATGAACTTGCATATATGATTGTACTGTAAATAAGACTGATATTTTATTAGAATTAAGAAATGAAATGAATTTTTGTTAAGAATGAATGAATGTTTTTCTCTTGCCTTGGTAACGCAAGCTAACACAATTTTTTCGCAGTTCTGATTAGTTTTTGATTAGTTTTGATTTTTTTGATTTTTTTTGATTATTTTTGATTTTTTTCTAATTCTAATCAGTTAGTAATTGGAAATTTCTGAAAACAATTAAAATATGGGTACCCTAATGCGGTGGCTGATACATTAATAACAACAACAATTAACAAAATAGATCAAGAAAGCAGTAACATACAAACAAACAATGCAAGAGAAAACACAAAATATACAGGAGTCACATACATACCGGGTTTAACGGACAACAACAACTTAAAAAGAATTATTAAAAACAACAACAACATAAGCTTTGCCCACAAACCACACTGCACATTAAATACAATTTTTACAAGAACAAAAGACAAAGTCAAAAAAGAGCAACAAAACAACGTAATATATGAGGTTCAATGCAAAGATTGCGACAAGATATATATAGGCCAAACAAAGCGAATGTTGGAAGTAAGGATAAACGAACATAAGGCAGATGCTAAAAACAAAAAAGCAACTACAGCACTTTCCCAACACTTAATTGAAAATAACCACACAGCTGATTTCGCGAATGCGCGCATCTTAGACACCGAAAGAAAAACAAAAACAAGATTAACATTAGAAGGGCTTAGAATACAAGAAAGAATAAATGATTGTGTAAACTTCAAAGAAGACGTTGACAGCATCAATTGCGCTTACACTATGGCAATACAAAACCAAAATGTGCGGCAAAGAAGACGTGTGTATCAACAAAGCTAATTTTTATTATTTTTTCAAATTTGAATTTTATTAATAGTAGATTGTAATGTAAGTGCAATATTTGTTAATTTGTGATTTTGTATGTTAATTAAGTTGTTTTATGTTATTTAAATAAATTTCAGACCTCCCTGAGGAAGGTGCAATATGTACCGAAACGCGTAGGAGGATAAAGGAAAACACTGTTTTTTGCTTACCCCTTCACCGGCCAAAAAGCTCCAAAAAATTTTAAAATATTAAATTGAACCACTGGCCCAAATAAAAATACAAATTAAATACCATTTCGGAGAGTAATTAAGTATGATAATGACACCTGCTACGAAATCAAGCAGTTAAACAGCAACAATCAAAAACTTGCAAAACAACAACAACGGCTGAAATTCCTATTAAAATGCAAGGATTATGATATTACACCACCCCATCTTAAGGGTAAGACAGGAAAAATGATACATAGCTTTAAACTTGATACAACGCGTAAAGAATTACAGAAGCTAGAAATAAACTTTTTGAGGAAAATATTAAATTTGGAAATAAAAGAAACAAATATACAAATAATGTTAGTAAAAAGAGGTACAGAATATACAAAAACAACACTAAAAAAACAAACTAGAAGAGGAAGACTACTATAAAATCATAAATAACCAATCTATTTATTTTAAAAACACAATATCCGCTACAGAAATTAATCTAAGCGAAAAGCTCAACAAACAAATTAACAAAAATGTGGAAAAATACGGTTTAAGAATCAACGAGGACTGGTTCATAAATAAAACGGACATTCACATACCCCAAGACTGCCGCTGGGTACTATCAATGGGGAAAAAGTTTGCTTTACCGGTAACGAGGAAAACGTTCTCATCGATACACTTAATAGCCGATTTGGAACAAGGAATACAGACCATAGAGGATGAACGTCAAAAAGACAGTGTCAGATGCGAGGTTGCATCAAAGATCAGCTCCTTTAAAAATAGGATTAAAAACGGGTCAAAAGATAAAATAATTTTAAAATGGGTAGAGAATACCAAAAAACTTATAAATCAACATAAAGACGAGATAGTTTTAACAAATGCTGATAAAGGCAACAAGACAGTCATGATGTATAAGACTGAATATAAGCAAAAAATGAAAGATCTTTTAATTGATAAAAATACCTACAAAACCATCAGAGAGGATCCAACTCAAAAGTTACGGAGAAAAAATAATCAAATCGTGAATGAAATTTATAAACAAAAAAACTTTGATTTGACACAGAAAATACAACTTACGTGCAACGCAGCCACCGCGCCTCGATTATATGGACTCCCTAAAATCCATAAAGATAATACGCCTCTCCGTCCGATTTCGTCTTCCGTTAATGTACCGTGTTACAAACTTGCAAAACACATAGGCCAGATATTGAAAAAAATCACGTCAGAAAAATACAATGTCCAAAATTCGTACCAAGTAAGGGAAAAATTGAAAAAATTAGAGATCGAAGATGATGAAGTCCTCATATCTTTCGACGTAGTGTCATTGTTTACGAACATCCCCATCCATCTAGCAATTCAAACCATTCTACAAAAGTGGCCAACATTAAAAGAGCACACGTCACTCACAAAAACTCAATTTAGAACAGTTTTAGATTTTTGCCTAAGGGAAAATAATTATTTTATGTATGATGGAATCATTTATCAGCAAATATATGGAATGCCAATGGGGAATCCATTATCCCCAACAGTGGCAGATATAGTACTAGATAAAATTATTGACGACAGCATTGCTGAACTTAAAAATAAAGACATATATATCAAATACCTAGACAAATATGTAGATATATTAGCTATAGTAAAATTGAAAGACGTGGAAGAAATATTGAATACTCTAAACTCCCAACACACTAAAATAAAATTCACTAAGGAAAAAGAAAAAGATAAAAAACTTGCCTTCCTAGACATCGAGATAATTAGAGCAAATAAAGAGTTAAAAATAAATTGGTACTCCAAGTCCATAGCATCGTCAAGGATGATTAATTACCATTCCAACCACCCATGGAACCAGAAAAAGAACACTTCAATTGGCCTGATTAGAAAAATAATAACTTTAAGCGACCAGGAGTTCAGAAATAAAAACATAGAGAAAATTAAAAACACACTTTACAAAAATGGGTACCCTAATGCGGTGGCTGATACATTAATAACAACAACAATTAACAAAATAGATCAAGAAAGCAGTAACATACAAACAAACAATGCAAGAGAAAACACAAAATATACAGGAGTCACATACATACCGGGTTTAACGGACAACAACAACTTAAAAAGAATTATTAAAAACAACAACAACATAAGCTTTGCCCACAAACCACACTGCACATTAAATACAATTTTTACAAGAACAAAAGACAAAGTCAAAAAAGAGCAACAAAACAACGTAATATATGAGGTTCAATGCAAAGATTGCGACAAGATATATATAGGCCAAACAAAGCGAATGTTGGAAGTAAGGATAAACGAACATAAGGCAGATGCTAAAAACAAAAAAGCAACTACAGCACTTTCCCAACACTTAATTGAAAATAACCACACAGCTGATTTCGCGAATGCGCGCATCTTAGACACCGAAAGAAAAACAAAAACAAGATTAACATTAGAAGGGCTTAGAATACAAGAAAGAATAAATGATTGTGTAAACTTCAAAGAAGACGTTGACAGCATCAATTGCGCTTACACTATGGCAATACAAAACCAAAATGTGCGGCAAAGAAGACGTGTGTATCAACAAAGCTAATTTTTATTATTTTTTCAAATTTGAATTTTATTAATAGTAGATTGTAATGTAAGTGCAATATTTGTTAATTTGTGATTTTGTATGTTAATTAAGTTGTTTTATGTTATTTAAATAAATTTCAGACCTCCCTGAGGAAGGTGCAATATGTACCGAAACGCGTAGGAGGATAAAGGAAAACACTGTTTTTTGCTTACCCCTTCACCGGCCAAAAAGCTCCAAAAAATTTTAAAATATTAAATTGAACCACTGGCCCAAATAAAAATACAAATTAAATACCATTTCGGAGAGCTCAACCGAAGAAACCATTCGAATAACATAAAACAACAAACATGAAGCACTTTTTTCAACATATTAGATTTAAGTATGATAATGACACCTGCTACGAAATCAAGCAGTTAAACAGCAACAATCAAAAACTTGCAAAACAACAACAACGGCTGAAATTCCTATTAAAATGCAAGGATTATGATATTATACCACCCCATCTTAAGGGTAAGACAGGAAAAATGATACATAGCTTTAAACTTGATACAACGCGTAAAGAATTACAGAAGCTAGAAATAAACTTTTTGAGGAAAATATTAAATTTGGAAATAAAAGAAACAAATATACAAATAATGTTAGTAAAAAGAGGTACAGAATATACAAAAACAACACTAAAAAACAAACTAGAAGAGGAAGACTACTATAAAATCATAAATAACCAATCTATTTATTTTAAAAACACAATATCAGCTACAGAAATTAATCTAAGCGAAAAGCTCAACAAACAAATTAACAAAAATGTGGAAAAATACGGTTTAAGAATCAACGAGGACTGGTTCATAAATAAAACGGACATTCACATACCCCAAGACTGCCGCTGGGTACTATCAATGGGGAAAAAGTTTGCTTTACCGGTAACGAGGAAAACGTTCTCATCGATACACTTAATAGCCGATTTGGAACAAGGAATACAGACCATAGAGGATGAACGTCAAAAAGACAGCGTCAGATTCGAGGTTGCATCAAAGATCAGCTCCTTTAAAAATAGGATTAAAAACGGGTCAAAAGATAAAATAATTTTAAAATGGGTAGAGAATACCAAAAAACTTATAAATCAACATAAAGACGAGATAGTTTTAACAAATGCTGATAAAGGCAACAAGACAGTCATGATGTATAAGACTGAATATAAGCAAAAAATGAAAGATCTTTTAATTGATAAAAATACCTACAAAACCATCAGAGAGGATCCAACTCAAAAGTTACGGAGAAAAAATAATCAAATCGTGAATGAAATTTATAAACAAAAAAACTTTGATTTGACACAGAAAATACAACTTACGTGCAACGCAGCCACCGCGCCTCGATTATATGGACTCCCTAAAATCCATAAAGATAATACGCCTCTCCGTCCGATTTCGTCTTCCGTTAATGTACCGTGTTACAAACTTGCAAAACACATAGGCCAGATATTGAAAAAAATCACGTCAGAAAAATACAATGTCCAAAATTCGTACCAAGTAAGGGAAAAATTGAAAAAATTAGAGATCGAAGATGATGAAGTCCTCATATCTTTCGACGTAGTGTCATTGTTTACGAACATCCCCATCCATCTAGCAATTCAAACCATTCTACAAAAGTGGCCAACATTAAAAGAGCACACGTCACTCACAAAAACTCAATTTAGAACAGTTTTAGATTTTTGCCTAAGGGAAAATAATTATTTTATGTATGATGGAATCATTTATCAGCAAATATATGGAATGCCAATGGGGAATCCATTATCCCCAACAGTGGCAGATATAGTACTAGATAAAATTATTGACGACAGCATTGCTGAACTTAAAAATAAAGACATATATATCAAATACCTAGACAAATATGTAGATGATATATTAGCTATAGTAAAATTGAAAGACGTGGAAGACATATTGAATACTCTAAACTCCCAACACACTAAAATAAAATTCACTAAGGAAAAAGAAAAAGATAAAAAACTTGCCTTCCTAGACATCGAGATAATTAGAGCAAATAAAGAGTTAAAAATAAATTGGTACTCCAAGTCCATAGCATCGTCAAGGATGATTAATTACCATTCCAACCACCCATGGAACCAGAAAAAGAACACTTCAATTGGCCTGATTAGAAAAATAATAACTTTAAGCGACCAGGAGTTCAGAAATAAAAACATAGAGAAAATTAAAAACACACTTTACAAAAATGGGTACCCTAATGCGGTGGCTGATACATTAATAACAACAACAATTAACAAAATAGATCAAGAAAGCAGTAACATACAAACAAACAATGCAAGAGAAAACACAAAATATACAGGAGTCACATACATACCGGGTTTAACGGACAACAACAACTTAAAAAGAATTATTAAAAACAACAACAACATAAGCTTTGCCCACAAACCACACTGCACATTAAATACAATTTTTACAAGAACAAAAGACAAAGTCAAAAAAGAGCAACAAAACAACGTAATATATGAGGTTCAATGCAAAGATTGCGACAAGATATATATAGGCCAAACAAAGCGAATGTTGGAAGTAAGGATAAACGAACATAAGGCAGATGCTAAAAACAAAAAAGCAACTACAGCACTTTCCCAACACTTAATTGAAAATAACCACACAGCTGATTTCGCGAATGCGCGCATCTTAGACACCGAAAGAAAAACAAAAACAAGATTAACATTAGAAGGGCTTAGAATACAAGAAAGAATAAATGATTGTGTAAACTTCAAAGAAGACGTTGACAGCATCAATTGCGCTTACACTATGGCAATACAAAACCAAAATGTGCGGCAAAGAAGACGTGTGTATCAACAAAGCTAATTTTTATTATTTTTTCAAATTTGAATTTTATTAATAGTAGATTGTAATGTAAGTGCAATATTTGTTAATTTGTGATTTTGTATGTTAATTAAGTTGTTTTATGTTATTTAAATAAATTTCAGACCTCCCTGAGGAAGGTGCAATATGTACCGAAACGCGTAGGAGGATAAAGGAAAACACTGTTTTTTGCTTACCCCTTCACCGGCCAAAAAGCTCCAAAAAATTTTAAAATATTAAACTGAACCACTGGCCCAAATAAAAATACAAATTAAATACCATTTCGGAGAGCTCAACCGAAGAAACCATTTGAATAACATAAAACAACAAACATGAAGCACTTTTTTCAACATATTAGATTTAAGTATGATAATGACACCTGCTACGAAATCAAGCAGTTAAACAGCAACAATCAAAAACTTGCAAAACAACAACAACGGCTGAAATTCCTATTAAAATGCAAGGATTATGATATTATACCACCCCATCTTAAGGGTAAGACAGGAAAAATTATACATAGCTTTAAACTTGATACAACGCGTAAAGAATTACAGAAGCTAGAAATAAACTTTTTGAGGAAAATATTAAATTTGGAAATAAAAGAAACAAATATACAAATAATGTTAGTAAAAAGAGGTACAGAATATACAAAAACAACACTAAAAAACAAACTAGAAGAGGAAGACTACTATAAAATCATAAATAACCAATCTATTTATTTTAAAAACACAATATCCGCTACAGAAATTAATCTAAGCGAAAAGCTCAACAAACAAATTAACAAAAATGTGGAAAAATACGGTTTAAGAATCAACGAGGACTGGTTCATAAATAAAACGGACATTCACATACCCCAAGACTGCCGCTGGGTACTATCAATGGGGAAAAAGTTTGCTTTACCGGTAACGAGGAAAACGTTCTCATCGATACACTTAATAGCCGATTTGGAACAAGGAATACAGACCATAGAGGATGAACGTCAAAAAGACAGCGTCAGATGCGAGGTTGCATCAAAGATCAGCTCCTTTAAAAATAGGATTAAAAACGGGTCAAAAGATAAAATAATTTTAAAATGGGTAGAGAATACCAAAAAACTTATAAATCAACATAAAGACGAGATAGTTTTAACAAATGCTGATAAAGGCAACAAGACAGTCATGATGTATAAGACTGAATATAAGCAAAAAATGAAAGATCTTTTAATTGATAAAAATACCTACAAAACCATCAGAGAGGATCCAACTCAAAAGTTACGGAGAAAAAATAATCAAATCGTGAATGAAATTTATAAACAAAAAAACTTTGATTTGACACAGAAAATACAACTTACGTGCAACGCAGCCACCGCGCCTCGATTATATGGACTCCCTAAAATCCATAAAGATAATACGCCTCTCCGTCCGATTTCGTCTTCCGTTAATGTACCGAGTTACAAACTTGCAAAACACATAGGCCAGATATTGAAAAAAATCACGTCAGAAAAATACAATGTCCAAAATTCGTACCAAGTAAGGGAAAAATTGAAAAAATTAGAGATCGAAGATGATGAAGTCCTCATATCTTTCGACGTAGTGTCATTGTTTACGAACATCCCCATCCATCTAGCAATTCAAACCATTCTACAAAAGTGGCCAACATTAAAAGAGCACACGTCACTCACAAAAACTCAATTTAGAACAGTTTTAGATTTTTGCCTAAGGGAAAATAATTATTTTATGTATGATGGAATCATTTATCAGCAAATATATGGAATGCCAATGGGGAATCCATTATCCCCAACAGTGGCAGATATAGTACTAGATAAAATTATTGACGACAGCATTGCTGAACTTAAAAATAAAGACATATATATCAAATACCTAGACAAATATGTAGATGATATATTAGCTATAGTAAAATTGAAAGGCGTGGAAGACATATTGAATACTCTAAACTCCCAACACACTAAAATAAAATTCACTAAGGAAAAAGAAAAAGATAAAAAACTTGCCTTCCTAGACATCGAGATAATTAGAGCAAATAAAGAGTTAAAAATAAATTGGTACTCCAAGTCCATAGCATCGTCAAGGATGATTAATTACCATTCCAACCACCCATGGAACCAGAAAAAGAACACTTCAATTGGCCTGATTAGAAAAATAATAACTTTAAGCGACCAGGAGTTCAGAAATAAAAACATAGAGAAAATTAAAAACACACTTTACAAAAATTGGTACCCTAATGCGGTGGCTGATACATTAATAACAACAACAATTAACAAAATAGATCAAGAAAGCAGTAACATACAAACAAACAATGCAAGAGAAAACACAAAATATACAGGAGTCACATACATACCGGGTTTAACGGACAACAACAACTTAAAAAGAATTATTAAAAACAACAACAACATAAGCTTTGCCCACAAACCACACTGCACATTAAATACAATTTTTACAAGAACAAAAGACAAAAGCCAAAAAAGAGCAACAAAACAACGTAATATATGAGGTTCAATGCAAAGATTGCGACAAGATATATATAGGCCAAACAAAGCGAATGTTGGAAGTAAGGATAAACGAACATAAGGCAGATGCTAAAAACAAAAAAGCAACTACAGCACTTTCCCAACACTTAATTGAAAATAACCACACAGCTGATTTCGCGAATGCGCGCATCTTAGACACCGAAAGAAAAACAAAAACAAGATTAACATTAGAAGGGCTTAGAATACAAGAAAGAATAAATAATAATAATAATAATAATGCCCAACGGATTACCCACCATATCCCGCCCGACCGGCGCGAGGGGCGCATCCGCATGACGCGCGGATTGTTCTCTCGTGCCGAGTCTTTGAAAGGCTTTGGTTTGTTAATCGTCGAGATCTAAAACTGCTCAGCTACAGAGAAAAACTCATCAGCTAAGTAAAAAAGATTACACAATTAATAAGTAATTAGTTGACAACGAAAAGTTATTGTTAAGAATAAAGATAAGAATCAAAGGATATGAAAAAAAAAAATTTGTTGCTATGTGTTTAGGATAGAAAGAATCGACTTTTTTATGCTGTATAGTGAGTCTGAGATATCGAACGTACCAGAATGAGAATTATAATCTTGACACAAACAACGAAAAGGCTCATTTAATTCAAAATTAGTCCGGCACTGCTTCAAGATAAGTGGTTTAAAATGTCTTGTTATGCGAGAAGGTACATTGAAGTTCACTTCGCTCAAAAGAAACGGGCTTACGATTGAACCATTTAGTAATTTAATCATGAAGACAATTCCAAGCATTTCTCTCCGACTAGAAAGGCTGTGAAGATTAATTAGTTTTAAGCGACTCGTATACGATGGCAAATTATACAAGGGATCCCAGTGAAGATCTCTTAAGGCAAATAGTAAAAATTGCTTTTGAACTGATTCTAAGCGATCCACGTGGACCTGGTAACGCGGGTTCCAAACAATAGAACCGTATTCAAGTATCGGTCTGACTAATGTAGTAAAGAGAGTTTTAGTTACATAAGGGTCGCTAAATTCTTTAGACCATCGTTTAACAAATGCTAGAACGCCTCTAGCTTAATTGACTGTTACGTTAATGTGGCAGTTGAAACTGAGTTTGTAATCCATAGTAACCCCAAGGTCAACAAAATCATATATTTGCTCAAGATTGTAATTGTTAATTGTATAGGAAGCTGGCTGTGAAAATCCTCTCGAAAAACGCATGTATTTACATTTCTTTAGATTAAGCGGCATATAATTTAAATCGCACCAAGTAACTAGTGTATTTAGATCTGATTGAAGCTTATTGCTATCTTCGGGTGATGCGAATGACAAGAAAAGCTTTACATCGTCGGCATACATTAACATTTTCGAAAATTCTATTACTGTAGAAATATCATTTATAAACAACAAGAACAGAATCGGGCCCAGATGGCTTCCTTGAGGAACTCCAGAGGAGACATAAATAACATCGGATTCACAATTTTTAAACACTACTTTTTGTATTCTGTCGCTAAGGTAAGAAGAGATCCAGCGATTGAGACCCGGCTGGAAACCCAACAGATCTAGTTTATAAATAAGTAACGAGTGACACACTTTATCGAAAGCTTTGCTGAAATCAGTATAAATAACGTCGGTGTGCAGATTTTTTCTAAAGCCATTTGAGACATGATTTGTAAATTCAAGTAAATTTGTAACGGTGGACTTTCCCTTACAGAACCCGTGTTGACAGTCAGAAATCAAGGTAGAGATAGGATTCGTAAGCTGATTGGTAACAATAGCTTCAAACATTTTTGGGATGGCAGACAGCTTCGCTATGCCACGATAGTTCTCTATAGAAGCCCTGCTTCCGCTTTTATGAAGCGGTAGAAGAAACGACTCTTTCCATGCTGTTGGAAAAACACCACACTTTAGTGACAGATTGAACAAATTGGTAAGGGGTTTGTAAATATTGTTAGCGCACTTCTTCAAGAAGCATGTAGGAATCCTATCAGGACCACATTTAAAAGATTCTTTCAAGGTTTTCAGATAAACAAGAACATCATTGGCGCATATAGTTGGACAATTAATTAAATTGTTCCCATGTAGCTCATAGGGATAATTTACAAAGTCAGAATTGGTGACGGCAGAATAGTTAGAAGTGAAAAATTGCGCAAAGAAATTTGCGATATCTTGATTATTGCTAGATAAAATGTCTTTATATTTCATGGCTGAGGGAAATCCCACTACTTTTCGTTTAGAATTTACGAAATCATAAAATGACTTAGGATTGCGAATAATGTCTCTTTTTGTTTTAGAGATATAGGCTTTATAGCACTTTTTATGCAAGTCGATGTACCTCTTACGTAGAACAGAATACAACAAGTAATGTTTGTTTAACCCCGATTTCTTAAATAATTTGAAAGAACGCGTTTTTCTATTTTTCAACATCATAAGCTCTTTAGTAAACCAAGCTTGCGTTGGATGATCATATGTTATTTTACGTTTAGGAACAAACTTCTCAAATAAGTAGTAAATAGTTTGATTAAAGTGTAAAACATTTGAATCGATATCGCCACAAAGCTCAGGCCAAGTTAATTTAGATAGTTCTCTATTTAATTTCTTATAGTTGGCTTTTGAGAAGTTAAAATCAAAGTTACTAATTGAGCAGCATTGTGTACATTGGCCATTACTTAAGGTTTCGTGCAATATTTCCATAGAAGGGTGGTAGACGTCTTCGGGTAAAGCCAACGGATCACAACGATTTACAGAAAATTTGTTTTTATCATCAACATAAATTAAATCTAAGATTTTACCAAACTTGTTAGAGTTAACATTTATTTGACTAAGGCAGAGATCGGAAATTCCATCCAAAAAGTCATTGAAGCCCAGTTTGGATGGATTTGGAATAATGTTTCCATCAGATATGTTCCACGATATATGCGGTAGGTTGAAATCACCTAAAACAATCATCGAGTCAGAAGCTTTAGTCAATAAGTTAACAGTTTTGAGCAGAGAGACATGCTGCATGTAGATTGAAAGATCAGATGCTGGAGGGATGTAGCAAACAGATAAGTACATATACACGTTCTCTAGCTGGATGCGGACGCATTTAAACTCAATGGAATCCGTGTTAGGTACATTAACCTCCTCTGAAGGAATGGAGGAATGAACGGCAATTAGAACACCACCTCCGACCTTGTTCAAGCGATCATGTCTATAAACTTGATATTCGTTACAAAAAAACTCGGAATTGAAAACATGCGGTTTTAGCCAAGTTTCGGTAAAAGCAATAACGTTATAACTGCAATGGAAAGATTTCAAATACAGATCATTTAATTTGGTATTTAAACCTCTGACATTTTGGTAGAAGATATTCACGGACTTAGAACTCAGTTTTTTGACTCAACATTACGAGAGATTTTAGCTACGTTGTCAACATTTCTGTTCGGCCTGTACTCAAATTCCCGCACAAGAGCCCCGGGAGGCCAAAAAGAACTGTCCAAAAGAGAGTCAAAATCTTTTCCGGATACGTCAATTTTAAAGGAAGACATATTCCGTTGGTAACCGAAATTAAACTTTCTAACAGTGAAGGTTTTATCTTTAATCTTAGAAGAAATATGGTACCTCAAATCATCTTCAGTAGTGTCTGGATGGAACCGAGACACAAAAATCGATTTTTTTTGAGGGACCACAACCAGCTTTCTAACAATCGGTTCGGACTCCATCGCAATAGTTGGAGGTTCCAGGGTTTTTTTATTTGTTGACCTTGGGGGGGCGTTTTTGGACGTTGCCCGAACAACCGTACTAGGTACTGGAGATGCCAAATCTATAAGTTCAATGGCTGGAGGCAAGTTCAGCGCCGTTGATGTAGTAGGCAGATCAACCGTACGTCTGCTCGTGTTCTCGCGATTGGCTTCGCGATTTTCAGGGCATTCTATATCTAAAACTACAGGCTTTAAAGTCTTGAAAATATTTTCATACTTCTTGAACTTTTCAGTCAGCAGTGAAAAATCTTTGGCGATTTCAGAAAACCCGTTTCTAATGTGCCTAAAGGTTTTACATAGCTCAACTTCCGACGATCGACATTTAGCACAGGACCAGCGCAGGCCTTTGCCGTCGTTAATTAAGTCAGCTATCCTACCAGTTAACCCGGCGCATTTTGCGTGGACAAGTCCATCGCACAGCCAGCACGCTACAAAGCGTTCGGACTCGCTTTTAATCTGACAATTTTCAATCAAACACGACATTTTTTTAAAAAAGTTAATTAAAAGAAATATAAAAAATTAAGAGATAAAAAATTTAGTTTTATGAAAATGAAAGTGAAAATTAATGTTATCAAATCACAAGAAAAAGCAACCCTGACAGTTTGAAGGGCACAGAACTGAGCGAGCAGTTTTAGACACACTGTAATTGACGTTTAATAAACCACGCAAACATCTGTAACAAAAGAGAGATTAAAAAAGCAAATCAGGACACAACAACAATGATTGTGTAAACTTCAAAGAAGACGATGACAGCATCAATTGCGCTTACACTATGGCAATACAAAACCAAAATGTGCGGCAAAGAAGACGTGTGTATCAACAAAGCTAATTTTTATTATTTTTTCAAATTTGAATTTTATTAATAGTAGATTGTAATGTAAGTGCAATATTTGTTAATTTGTGATTTTGTATGTTAATTAAGTTGTTTTATGTTATTTAAATAAATTTCAGACCTCCCTGAGGAAGGTGCAATATGTACCGAAACGCGTAGGAGGATAAAGGAAAACACTGTTTTTTGCTTACCCCTTCACCGGCCAAAAAGCTCCAAAAAATTTTAAAATATTAAATTGAACCACTGGCCCAAATAAAAATACAAATTAAATACCATTTCGGAGAGCTCAACCGAAGAAACCATTCGAAT
This sequence comes from Sphenella marginata, assembly GCA_951509765.1. Lineage (NCBI taxonomy): Eukaryota > Metazoa > Arthropoda > Insecta > Diptera > Tephritidae > Sphenella > Sphenella marginata. The sequence continues at coordinate 71,181,812 of OX608079.1, forward strand.
AACATAAAACAACAAACATGAAGCACTTTTTTCAACATATTAGATTTAAGTATGATAATGACACCTGCTACGAAATCAAGCAGTTAAACAGCAACAATCAAAAACTTGCAAAACAACAACAACGGCTGAAATTCCTATTAAAATGCAAGGATTATGATATTACACCACCCCATCTTAAGGGTAAGACAGGAAAAATGATACATAGCTTTAAACTTGATACAACGCGTAAAGAATTACAGAAGCTAGAAATAAACTTTTTGAGGAAAATATTAAATTTGGAAATAAAAGAAACAAATATACAAATAATGTTAGTAAAAAGAGGTACAGAATATACAAAAACAACACTAAAAAAACAAACTAGAAGAGGAAGACTACTATAAAATCATAAATAACCAATCTATTTATTTTAAAAACACAATATCCGCTACAGAAATTAATCTAAGCGAAAAGCTCAACAAAAAAATTAACAAAAATGTGGAAAAATACGGTTTAAGAATCAACGAGGACTGGTTCATAAATAAAACGGACATTCACATACCCCAAGACTGCCGCTGGGTACTATCAATGGGGAAAAAGTTTGCTTTACCGGTAACGAGGAAAACGTTCTCATCGATACACTTAATAGCCGATTTGGAACAAGGAATACAGACCATAGAGGATGAACGTCAAAAAGACAGTGTCAGATGCGAGGTTGCATCAAAGATCAGCTCCTTTAAAAATAGGATTAAAAACGGGTCAAAAGATAAAATAATTTTAAAATGGGTAGAGAATACCAAAAAACTTATAAATCAACATAAAGACGAGATAGTTTTAACAAATGCTGATAAAGGCAACAAGACAGTCATGATGTATAAGACTGAATATAAGCAAAAAATGAAAGATCTTTTAATTGATAAAAATACCTACAAAACCATCAGAGAGGATCCAACTCAAAAGTTACGGAGAAAAAATAATCAAATCGTGAATGAAATTTATAAACAAAAAAACTTTGATTTGACACAGAAAATACAACTTACGTGCAACGCAGCCACCGCGCCTCGATTATATGGACTCCCTAAAATCCATAAAGATAATACGCCTCTCCGTCCGATTTCGTCTTCCGTTAATGTACCGTGTTACAAACTTGCAAAACACATAGGCCAGATATTGAAAAAAATCACGTCAGAAAAATACAATGTCCAAAATTCGTACCAAGTAAGGGAAAAATTGAAAAAATTAGAGATCGAAGATGATGAAGTCCTCATATCTTTCGACGTAGTGTCATTGTTTACGAACATCCCCATCCATCTAGCAATTCAAACCATTCTACAAAAGTGGCCAACATTAAAAGAGCACACGTCACTCACAAAAACTCAATTTAGAACAGTTTTAGATTTTTGCCTAAGGGAAAATAATTATTTTATGTATGATGGAATCATTTATCAGCAAATATATGGAATGCCAATGGGGAATCCATTATCCCCAACAGTGGCAGATATAGTACTAGATAAAATTATTGACGACAGCATTGCTGAACTTAAAAATAAAGACATATATATCAAATACCTAGACAAATATGTAGATATATTAGCTATAGTAAAATTGAAAGACGTGGAAGAAATATTGAATACTCTAAACTCCCAACACACTAAAATAAAATTCACTAAGGAAAAAGAAAAAGATAAAAAACTTGCCTTCCTAGACATCGAGATAATTAGAGCAAATAAAGAGTTAAAAATAAATTGGTACTCCAAGTCCATAGCATCGTCAAGGATGATTAATTACCATTCCAACCACCCATGGAACCAGAAAAAGAACACTTCAATTGGCCTGATTAGAAAAATAATAACTTTAAGCGACCAGGAGTTCAGAAATAAAAACATAGAGAAAATTAAAAACACACTTTACAAAAATGGGTACCCTAATGCGGTGGCTGATACATTAATAACAACAACAATTAACAAAATAGATCAAGAAAGCAGTAACATACAAACAAACAATGCAAGAGAAAACACAAAATATACAGGAGTCACATACATACCGGGTTTAACGGACAACAACAACTTAAAAAGAATTATTAAAAACAACAACAACATAAGCTTTGCCCACAAACCACACTGCACATTAAATACAATTTTTACAAGAACAAAAGACAAAGTCAAAAAAGAGCAACAAAACAACGTAATATATGAGGTTCAATGCAAAGATTGCGACAAGATATATATAGGCCAAACAAAGCGAATGTTGGAAGTAAGGATAAACGAACATAAGGCAGATGCTAAAAACAAAAAAGCAACTACAGCACTTTCCCAACACTTAATTGAAAATAACCACACAGCTGATTTCGCGAATGCGCGCATCTTAGACACCGAAAGAAAAACAAAAACAAGATTAACATTAGAAGGGCTTAGAATACAAGAAAGAATAAATGATTGTGTAAACTTCAAAGAAGACGTTGACAGCATCAATTGCGCTTACACTATGGCAATACAAAACCAAAATGTGCGGCAAAGAAGACGTGTGTATCAACAAAGCTAATTTTTATTATTTTTTCAAATTTGAATTTTATTAATAGTAGATTGTGATATAAGTGCAATATTTGTTAATTTGTGATTTTGTATGTTAATTAAGTTGTTTTATGTTATTTAAATAAATTTCAGACCTCCCTGAGGAAGGTGCAATATGTACCGAAACGCGTAGGAGGATAAAGGAAAACACTGTTTTTTGCTTACCCCTTCACCGGCCAAAAAGCTCCAAAAAATTTTAAAATATTAAATTGAACCACTGGCCCAAATAAAAATACAAAAAAAATAATCATTAATGATTGAAAAAGCTATTCAATCAATTGATTACTCAATTCTAATGGGAATTTAACAGGTCTGATCTGAACAAAACTATTTAACTTACCCAGGTTTAGTCAGTTAAGAATACCGGCCATGATTTGATGAAAACGCTACGTTAAAGCATCATCACAGAAACATATTGGAAACATTAAGGAAAAAATATTTAAAATCCGTTGAGCCGATACGGAGATCTTATAGTCCAATAACCCACCGACGCAAGCACGTAGTACGTGTCAGCTGACACGACCTGCCTTATGAGAATGCCGTGTTATAGTCCAATTACCCACCGACGCAAGCACGTAGTACGTGTCAGCTGACACGACCTGGCTTATGAGAATGCCGTGTTATAGTCCAATTACCCACCGACGCAAGCACGTAGTACGTGTCAGCTGACACGACCTGCCTTATGAGAATGCCGTATAAGCGAACACTCACCAACGTTCAATTTTTCCGTATACGTAGAACGGAGCGTAGAAATCAAACGAATTTTGATTATTTCCGTAGCGACGTGTCAGCTGATTGCTTTCGCTCATGACACTGTTGCCTATTCGTACGTTTGTATGCTGGTTATGGATCGTTTGCAGTTGTTTTACAAAAATACCAAAAATTTGCTACTAAATTTTCAGAATACTGTTGAAATAACCCAAAATTACTAAATTAATTTGTTGATTTTAATTAAATTTAGTCTCTACACTTATTTAACATTAGCTTTAGACTTTTATAAGATTAAAAAAAATCGATAAAATATTACGTGCATGCATAAAAACTGATCAATGGCAACATTGTATTAAATGTAAACAAAAGCATTAATTCAAGAAGTTTAAATTTTATTAAAATTCGTTTGCAATGAACGACGAAAAATTAATTCTGCTGGTAGAGGAACACGGCGAGCTCTACGACAAGAGAAATCCTGCATATAAGCTGAATGGTAGGAAGCATATGATATGGGAGCAGATCGGCCAGCAACTAGGCGCAAGTGGTAAGTAAAAACTTTGTAAATATATTGCCTAAAAATTTATTATTTTTAATTTTATTAGGTGATACATGTATGCGTAGGTGGACAGCACTCCGCGATAGATATGGCCGGGAGATCCGAAAGGCTGATAGACCATCGGGCAGTGGGGCGCAGTTCTACAAAGAGTGGTATCTGCTAGACGCGATGCGTTTTTTGAAACCGCACGTTGTTCCCCGACCGTGAGTACATAGATTATTATATCGTTACTTATATATACATAACTTATGTAAATGTTATTTTATTCCTTACAGAGTCCGGTTTTCTGTAATGTATGCCCAGAGGTATCAACATCTGCGCAACATTCGCCAGTTTTAGAGCCTCTTCTGTCGCTAACAACACCATCGCTGCCACCATCCCCATCTGCTACGGTTTATGCGCAACAAGTGCTATGCTCGTCCGTTGCCGTACCCGCGCCAATTCCGTCACCGGCTCAGAAGGCTACACCCCAATCGTTGGTGGTAGATGTGTCTCCCCTTTCGCCATCACCATCTTCCCAGAAAATTGCCTCACCAACACCATCTTCTCACCAAATTTCTTCGCCATCTGAAAACCATTCTCAAAGCAGAAAACGGGGAAATAAGGATGTTGCGAACAGCATGTGTGAGGCAATTGAGCTGTTTAAGAAGAAATGCCTTGGGATTGAACAGGCAGGTAATCCGGCTGTGGAGTCATTTGGCAAAATGATTGTTGCCATGGTTTCACAAATGACTCCCTTAAAACAAACCAGGGCAATGCAGCGCATAATGGAGGTGACAATCCAGGTGCAGCAAGAATGAGCTTTAATGTACATACATATATACAGTAAAGTCATATATGCAAGTTCATACATATGCATGCGTATGTACAAAAGGCATGTAAATACAGTTAAACTAAACTTTAAAATTATATTTTCAATATAAAATAACTATCCGTAATATATGTACAAGTGTACATTTGTACATATATTACGGATAGTTATTTTATATTGAAAATATAATTTTAAAGCTTAGTTTAACTGTGTTTACATGCACTTTGTACATACGCATGCATATGTATGAACTTGCATATATGATTGTACTGTAAATAAGACTGATATTTTATTAGAATTAAGAAATGAAATGAATTTTTGTTAAGAATGAATGAATGTTTTTCTCTTGCCTTGGTAACGCAAGCTAACACAATTTTTTCGCAGTTCTGATTAGTTTTTGATTAGTTTTGATTTTTTTGATTTTTTTTGATTATTTTTGATTTTTTTCTAATTCTAATCAGTTAGTAATTGGAAATTTCTGAAAACAATTAAAATAATCATTAATGATTGAAAAAGCTATTCAATCAATTGATTACTCAATTCTAATGGGAATTTAACAGGTCTGATCTGAACAAAACTATTTAACTTACCCAGGTTTAGTCAGTTAAAAATACCGGCCATGATTTGATGAAAACGCTACGTTAAAGCATCATCACAGAAACATATTGGAAACATTAAGGAAAAAATATTTAAAATCCGTTGAGCCGATACGGAGATCTTATAGTCCAATAACCCACCGACGCAAGCACGTAGTACGTGTCAGCTGACACGACCTGCCTTATGAGAATGCCGTGTAATAGTCCAATTACCCACCGACGCAAGCACGTAGTACGTGTCAGCTGACACGACCTGCCTTATGAGAATGCCGTGTAAGCGAACAATCACCAACGTTCAATTTTTCCGTATACGTAGAACGGAGCGTAGAAATCAAACGAATTTTGATTATTTCCGTAGCGACGTGTCAGCTGATTGCTTTCGCTCATGACAGTGTTGCCTATTCATACGTTTGTATGCTGGTTATGGATCGTTAGCAGTTGTTTTACAAAAATACCAAAAATTTGCTACTAAATTTTCAGAATACTGTTGAAATAACCCAAAATTACTAAATTAATTTGTTGATTTTAATTAAATTTAGTTTCTACACTTATTTAACATTAGCTTTAGACTTTTATAAGATTAAAAAAAATCGATAAAATAGTACGTGCATGCATAAAAACTGATCAATGGCAACATTGTATTAAATGTAAACAAAAGCATTAATTCAAGAAGTTTAAATTTTATTAAAATTCGTTTGCAATGAACGACGAAAGATTAGTTCTGCTGGTAGAGGAACACGGCGAGCTCTACGACAAGAGAAATCCTGCATATAAGCTGAATGGTAGGAAGCATATGATATGGGAGCAGATCGGCCAGCAACTAGGCGCAAGTGGTAAGTAAAAACTTTGTAAATATATTGCCTAAAAATTTATTATTTTTAATTTTATTAGGTGATACATGTATGCGTAGGTGGACAGCACTCCGCGATAGATATGGCCGGGAGATCCGAAAGGCTGATAGACCATCGGGCAGTGGGGCGCAGTTCTACAAAGAGTGGTATCTGCTAGACGCGATGCGTTTTTTGAAACCGCACGTTGTTCCCCGACCGTGAGTACATAGATTATTATATCGTTACTTATATATACATAACTTATGTAAATGTTATTTTATTCCTTACAGAGTCCGGTTTTCTTTAAATGTATGCCCAGAGGTATCAACATCTGCGCAACATTCGCCAGTTTTAGAGCCTCTTCTGTCGCCAACAACACCATCGCTGCCACCATCCCCATCTGCTACGGTTTATGCGCAACAAGTGCTATGCTCGTCCGTTGCCGTACCCGCGCCAATTCCGTCACCGGCTCAGAAGGCTACACCCCAATCGTTGGTTGTAGAAGTGTCTCCCCTTTCGCCATCACCATCTTCCCAGAAAATTGCCTCACCAACACCATCTTCTCACCAAATTTCTTCGCCATCTGAAAACCATTCTCAAAGCAGAAAACGGGGAAATAACGATGTTGCGAACAGCATGTGTGAGGCAATTGAGCTGTTTAAGAAGAAATGCCTTGGGATTGAACAGGCAGGTAATCCGGCTGTGGAGTCATTTGACAAAATGATTGTTGCCATGGTTTCACAAATGACTCCCTTAAAACAAACCAGGGCAATGCAGCGCATAATGGAGGTGACAATCCAGGTGCAGCAAGAATGAGCTTTAATGTACATACATATATACAGTAAAGTCATATATGCAAGTTCATACATATGCATGCGTATGTACAAAAGGCATGTAAACACAGTTAAACTTAACTTTAAAATTATATTTTCAATATAAAATAACTATCCGTAATATATGTACAAGTGTACATTTGTACATATATTACGGATAGTTATTTTATATTGAAAATATAATTTTAAAGTTTAGTTTAACTGTGTTTACATGCACTTTGTACATACGCATGCATATATGATTGTACTGTAAATAAGACTGATATTTTATTAGAATTAAGAAATGAAATGAATTTTTGTTAAGAATGAATGAATGTTTTTCTTTTGCCTTTTTTAAGTATACATAGTTTTTATTGAAATGAAATGAATTTTTGTAGACTTCTTATGTATTTATTTTTGTTAAGAATGAACTGTTTTTCTTTTGCGTTTTTTATGTATAGTTTTTAATGTTATTCACATATATTAAAATGACATGAATTGAAATAAACTGTAATTTTTTTTTTATGTACTATTAGTATTACTTTGGAACTTATATATACGGTCCACTCGTAGCTAAATCTATAGCATCTTGGAATGGCACCGCTCCTTCATTTATAAAATACTGTGCAAGTCTATCACGTAGGTTAAATGCGCTTACTGGACCTCTACGCACCGCAGACCGGAGTGGTGGTAAGGAGCGCTCGATTCCGACTTCGCGTCGCCATTCACCCTCGACCACTAAATTGTGCTCCACTCTATCTACATAATTTTCTGGACAATACCACCGGCTTTGGTCATTTGGCATGATGAAGTTGTGTAAGGCAACGCAAGGCACACTTTTTTTGCAGTTTTCCGGGGCACATTCAATTGTTGTTCGTAGTATTCTCCACCGCGCCGATAATATACCAAAACTGTTTTCTATTACCCTGCGACCTCTTGATAGGCGATAGTTAAAAATACGTTTTGGTCTCTCTAAATTGGAGCCGGGGTATGGGCACATCAAGTTCGTCCTTAGGGGGAAAGCAGCATCGCCAACGAAGTAGTGAGGTTCAGTGAAAGGTTCAGGCGCTTGCCTTGATAGTTTAACGGGAGGGGGTAGTGGGAGTGTATTTTGCATCAGGGACTGGCCAAAGGGAGAGTATTGGAATATTCCTGTAAGAGATAATTGTTTAGTTATGGCCGATGATAGCAGTTACCATGGTATTTTATATCAGTTTAGTAAAATTAGAAGCTATTACCTCCGTCACTTTGACTGCCACAACTTCCGATGCTAACTGCAGTGAATGTATATTTCGCATCGCAAGTAGCCATCAGGACAATGCTGAAAAACTTTTTATAATTGAAGTACTCTGAACCTGAATTGGCTGGACACTTGAGAGCAATATGCTTGCCATGAATTGCACCCACACAGTTTGGTATATTCCACATTGTTAAGAAGTCATTAGCAATGTCCTTGTACTGCGCCTGTATAGGTTCGCTGACATATACTGGGGAAAGAAGCCGCCAGATCACTTCGCAAGTCTCTAATATTATGTTGCGCACTGTCGTTTTTCCGAGCTTATAGCTCCATGCAATACTCTGCACTGTTACGCCTTGTGATAAATATCTTTAAATGCAATATGAAATACTTAAATAGCAATATATAAAATAGGGGTATTGTACTTACAGCAACACTAAAGACAATCTTTCCTCAGGATCTATCCTCTGCTTGGGTTCCGCAGGGAACTGCTGACCAAACTTAAAAGAAGCTCAAACACAGTAGGGGTCATCCTGGTGTGGGAAAACACCTCTTCAGGTTCCAAACTCTTTATTCTACGGAACACTTTAACTTGGTATCCACTCGAGTCCCAATTTCTATTAATGGGACGCACAGCATATCTCCTCTGTCTTTTATTGTTTTTAATGTACTCTTCGTATAGTTTGTATAGCTCGCACAAATCCACAAATAACTCACAAATTTCCATATTTTGGCTTTGCATTTTTTCACCTCTTTTGTTTTTTTAATAAAACTTTTATACACTTTTTGAAATGTAAACAAAAGAAAACAGCTGATTTATGCGTTACCGCTACGTACGGGATACGTATACGTACGTTACACACGACGGTGGGTAATTGGACTATTACGGGACATACGAACGCCAATTCATTTTTATATACATACATATGTATATAGATTATGAAAAAGGACGGAATAACAACCTATATTCACAATCAAAACATTTGGTTGTTGTATTCACTTTTTCAACATTCGCCAAAGTAGCGAAAAGGAATTCACCATTTGGTCAAGTAAATTTTGTATTTAAATAAATATAAAACGGAAAAAATCTGTACGGCATTAAGTTCCCTACAGAAACATTTCAGTTAGAATACCAGTGATCTCAACTGACTACAATTTATATGGTAGCTAAATTTCTTTAGCTAATATATGATTAAATTGAGGATTTAGAAAATGCTTTGTTCTATATAAATAAACACTATGTACAATAGAATAAAAAAAGACAAAATTTTGAAAATCGGTCAAGCCGTTATTGAGTATTAGCTAAACAATTTTTAAATTGAGATTAGAAAAAAAAAATATGTGGTAAATGAGACCTGAAACAGATTGGAAACATTAAAGAAAAAATATTTAAAATCGGTTGAGCCGATACGGAGATCTTACGGGATATACGAACGCCAATTCATTTTTATATATAAAGATTACAACATCTTCACCATGATGTAGATTATGAAAAAGGATGGAATAACAACCTATATTCACAATAAACAACCTATTTTCACAATCAAAACTTTTGGTTGTTGTATTTACTTGTTCAACATTCGCCAAAGTATGGAAAAGGAATTAACCATTTGTATTTAAATATAAAACGGAAAAAATCTGTACGGCATTAAGTTCCATACAGGAACATTTCAGTTAGAACACCAGTGATCTCAACTGACTACAATTTATATGGTAGCTAAAGTTCTTTAGCTAATATATGACGAAATTGAGGATTTAGAAAATGTTTTGTTCTATATAAATAAACACTATGTCCGATAGAATAAAAAAAGACAAAATTTTGAAAATCGGTCAAGCCGTTATTGAGTATTAGCTAAACAATTTTTAAATTGAGATTAGAAAAAAAAAAGTATGTGGTAAATGAGACCTGAAACAGATTGGAAACATTAAAGAAAAAATATTTAAAATCGGTTGAGCCGATACGGAGATCTTACGGGACATACGAACGCCAATTCATTTTTATATATATAGAAGATTAAGTGGTTATTATGGATCATTATAAGTAGGTTATATAATTTTTTCTTGTAAATAGTTAGTGACTTCACACAAACCATTTCATTGCATATTATAAACTACTTGTTAACCAAAACAATAGCCAGTTTTTGAAAGTGAAATTTTTGAAGGCTGGAATTTGGAAAACACTTGTGGTTAAAATCTTCACACGGCCTGAACAAGTGGCTAATTCACTTTTTTCACCGTTTGAAATATTTATGAAAGCAATCTTTTTTTTTAGTAAAAAAATACAGCAAAACAATGAGATTTGTCTTATAAAGATGTTTTAAGCATAAAAGCAGATGGACTAATGATTTTGTTGATGAAGTGTGGCATTGCCCACTTATCATAACAAGTTGTTTCTTAGTAGTCACATGATCAATAACTACGAAAATCGATAGAAGCATTGTTTCTTTTAAATGGCAATACTCTTATAGAACTGAAATGTCCGTTTCTGGTGCCACAATAACATGGTACTTCAAAATTCATCGTTAAATTTTACAAGCCAAATATGTATTTTATTAATAACTAAAAGTTATTGAAAGTGGTTCAATGAAATTTTACTTGAGCTAAAGATTAAACAGCCAACGAATTTTGGAAAAGGGGAGTGGCACTGCCCATTTATGATAAAAAGTTTTATCTCGCATTACCAATTTGTACCAAACTCGATAGGCATATTGATTTCTTTAAAAATGGAATACTCATTTGAAGGCGAAATGCCTAAGCTTTAAAATATATTTGATATACTTTAGAGAAATTCAAAACCGAAAAGTATATATTTATAAATTACTAAATTAATTAATTCTTTTATTTCAAATAAAAAATTAACTTGCACGTTGATATATTTTTTTTCAATAAAGTAACAAAATTGATTAGTAAATCCCTTTTTCATTGTTGTGATATGTTAGGTTAGGTATTTTTCCCCATTAGGGGAAGAGCTCACTTGGACACGTAAACGGTCCGTTGTGATACCACTCTCTAAACGGGGAAATTAACCTAAGGTTGCTTGGAAAATGGCTGTGTTGCGACAATATAGCTCCGGATTTGGCACACATCGATCCTCTACACGACCCCCGGCCTAAGAATATCCAAACCGAGATACCAGCGCCTGGTCCTAGCAAACGCTAGACAACTAAGCATGATGTGATTTGATGATTCCACCTCGTCATCCTCCATGTAGCTCAGCTCATGGAAAGATGTACCTTGGCGAGCCATTGTAATTCCGCTGATCTCCTGGAGTCCACTACTGGCCAGAAGGACTTCGGCACCTGACTTAAGGTGGTGCCAGCCCAGAGCACGCTAACTGTTTCGAAGCCCACCTGCCCAGAAGCAAGTAACAGGGGGTAATGGGAATACCCAGTATTCTGGAGGCAGCCATATCTGTTTCATCTCTGTCCAAGAGATCCGCATGGCAATTACCGGAATGTCACAGTGGCCTGGCACCCAAATAATTTTTATTTTGAAGTAGTCGGCCGCAACCGTAAGCGATTCCAGACAGTCGCCCACTGTCCTCCATCGTACGTTGCCACCACTCAGCGCCCTGATTGCTGCTTCATGTTGGTCGCCGTGCCTTGGTGAGTGGGCTTAAGTGTAGTACTGGTGCCCCTCTGGTAGGGATTCCAATATGAGACGAACTAAGAGGAAGGCTTCGCACCTCCCACAGCTTCGGGTTGGTGTGCTCTGAGAGTTCACCCCGCCCTCTGTTGCATGGGAAGTGGAGATAGCCGCACCAACACCACCCTAAGCCAAGGTGGTAAGGAACCCGTGCCGAGGTCTAGATGATCAGCGGGTGGCTTTTGCATAGCTGATCGCTTACACCTTACGGATGCAAGGCCAAGGTCGGTTGTATAAGTGCCTTACCCCGGTATGCTGGCTCTGCCGGGGCGGACGAACCCCTTAAACTTTTACTCGTGGGAATCTTATGGATAAAACAAATTTAAAACAAGTAAGGAAGTCTAAGTTCGGGTGAACCGAACATTTAATACCCAGCGTTAAAGAGGGATATGTTAATTTATGTGATTTTCGAAATTTTCTATATCGAAAAAGGGGGCGTGGTTATCATCCGATTTCGTCCATTCATTCCATTTTCAATAGCAACTTACTTTGGCCAAAAAGTAACCTGTATAACACATTTCATGCAAAGATCTACATTTTTACTCAAGTATGTTAATTTATGTGATTTTCAAAATTTTCGATATCGAAAAAGGGGGCGTGGTTATAATTCGATTGCGAAAATTTTCAACAGCAGCCTACCTTGGCCAGAAAGTAACCAATACACCAAATTCCATGCAAATACCTCAGTTTTTACGCAAGTAATTTCAATTTAAGTCATCAATAGCAACCTACCTTGGCCAGAAAGTAACCAGTATGCCAATATTCATGCAAATATCTCATTTTTACTCAAGTTATCGTGAAAACGGACGGACAGATGGACGGACGGACATGCCTTAATCAATTCCTACTTTCAACCTAAGAACTTTCATACTTGGAACTCTATATTTAGCTCAGACCTGTTAAGTAATGATTAATAATCCTAATGATTACCGGTTTGATTGATTACTTTTTCGAAAAGCATAGTAATGATTGATTACCCATTGTTTACGGGTTTCAATGATTGTTTCAATGATTGTTTTAATGATTATTCTAAGAAACAATCCAAAAACACTCATGATTTTTTATGATTTAGAAAAAAAATAAAAAAATTCAAAAATAATCAAAAGTAATCAACAAAAATATTTTTGATTACTTTTGATTATTTTTGATTGTTTTTGATTATTTGATTATTTCTGATTGTTTTGATTATTTTTTGTATTGTTTGATAGATGGAAATATGCATAAGCGATGCATAAAGTTCGTTTTTGTACAAATTTTACAGTTTGTTTGTAGTTTTAGAAAACATTGAAATTGTATTGCATTATATTCAAAGAAAGTAGATATATACTATGTAAGAAAATAAAAGATAAATAAAAATACATACTCTGTGAAAACTGTGTCGCTGAACCATTATATCAAACCGATACGTATCGTCGGCGAACACTTAACTTCGAAAATGTCGCAAGCATTCCTTTTAGACTACATAAAAATACTCTCAAAAATACTCAGCAAAAAGACCAAAAATAATCAAAAAAAATCAAAAAATAATCAAAAATAATCAAAAAATAATGAAAAAAAATCAAAAGCAATCAAAAACAATCAAAAAATTTTGTTTTGATTACTTTTGATTAGTTTTGATTTTTTTTTTGATTTTTTTGGTTATTTATGATTTTTTTCTAATTCTAATCAATTAGTAATTGGAAATTTCTGAAAACAATTAAAATAATCATTAATGATTGAAAAAGCTATTCAATCAATTGATTACTCAATTCTAATGGGAATTTAACAGGTCTGATTTAACCATATATATAATACTTCTATATTGCTAGTATCGTATCTTCCCAATATGCTAAAAGCGTGTCAATCATTATTACACGAGATGCTTATAATGCAAGTTGTGCGCATGCGCGAGTTTTATTAGTGTTAGTGCATTGAAGCAGCGCGGCGAAAAAAACTTATGGAAGGGGTAGACAGGGGCCACTGACTTGTTTACACAAATTGTACTTTATAGTAGCGTATAAAACCACAGTTGAGTAAATTAAATATGAAAATGCCAATATATTGAATATAAACCGTAATATATTTATTATTTGAGCTTATAGGGTTTCTATGGCTACGTGATCGTCCATAATATGGTTAGAAAATGCATTATTTACATTTTGAAAAATTGTGAGAGCGAAGCTGACTTTTGTACGTTACATTAGTGCAAGTAAAAATAAGAAAAAGCAAAAAAATTCAGTCTTTGAAATATCCACATATTTCATTGACCCCCTTTTATTCAAAAAAATTGACGACGCCAACGAGATTTTGTCTTCTTCTCTCATTGTATGTCTGTACTGTAATGTTTGACACGCTTCACACTTCTTTACTAGCAATATAGAAGTATTATATATATGGATTTAACTCGATTATTTTTCGCCGTTATGTGGACAAAATTATAATACCCTTGCACTAGTACTAGTACGCTGGGCATACAAAAGATGAGAAGAGAGGTGGGGGAGAGGAGACCGTTATTGGAATGCTTTCGGAGGACGAACTCCTGGCTAGTAGCCAGGGGAGCGTCAGCATAAGGGAGGACCGGGGTAGCAGCCATAGTACCCTGGTCATCCCAAGCCAAAGAATAACCGTGGAAGGGGAGGGCAAGGGCACCAGCCATAGCACCCTCCCCCTAGGTCACTTACCAGAAATGGATGCGCACCAGCCAAAGTGGCTTCCAAAAAAATTTAAAAATCTTCGGGTACTTTGGAGCGAGCCAAGTCCACAGGGCTGTCTTCATTTTGACGAAAATAAAACGGAATGAAGAAGCTGGCGAGGTCCACTAGTGAGACGCAGAGGACTGGGTATGGTGCGAGGCGGTAGTCAGGGACTACGAGAGCAGCCATGCCAATAAGCCAGTAGCCGCAGAGCCATAGCAACAACAACCTAAAGCGAGAAAATCAGTAAAATGCAACCGATCGCACGGGTTAAACGAGCGCGATGTTAAGAAGGGGAAATTCGGCCAACAGAGCAAAGGCCCGTCCACTAGTGCTGCAGCAGCGGCCAGGAACACCTATAGCGAGGTGGTCAGTGATCATCTCCAGGTTGCACTGGTCGATGCTGGGGGGCTAGTGAGGGAAGGACTGGCGGTCTGGAGCTCCATAGAGGGACGGCTGTCTGAGATGGTCGTCGAGCACCTCCTGGAGAACCACAGTCTTCAACTGTGAAGAGATTCGCCGAGGCTGTCGGGTCATCATATGCTAGGACGGTTTCTCAGGGGAATTCTTGGAGAGGTGCGTTGCTAAGATAAGCAATGCAAACGAGTTCCTGGGGCACTTGAGGAGAGGGGGAACAAACTGAAGTTTGGCGTCAGAAACGCGCCTGACAACAATCTGGAGGAGGTCGACGATGCCAACAAACTCCTGGAGGAGTTTCGGCTGGAAGGCCCAGCTGAGGATGGTGCTCCGTCAACCTTCGGCAGAACTGCAGGTGTGCCCCCCCGCCGATGTCCGATGATTAGGGTGCCACAAGTTAACCTGCAGCATTCCAAAATCGCCTCGGACAACCTTTTAGTGCTCCTGACAGAGGAGGGCATCGATATATGGTTGGGGCGAGAAACCTGGGTGTAGCGCTCCAAGGTCATGGGCTTTAACACCAGGGACTTCAATCGTTTCTGCACAATTGAAGAAGGTAAACCGAGGGCTTGCATCCTAGTTACGGATACTATCAATTCTTTCTTTTTATCTAATTTCAGCACTTTTGATATAACAGTGGTCAGGATTGAGTCACGAGGCGGACGTAGTTTAACGATCGCCTCGGCGTATATGGCTCATGATCGACCGGCACCTCCAGCGAAGTACAACTGTTGTTCGATGAGAACAAGGAAGCGACCCTTTTGGGCTGTGACGCCAACGCCATACACACGATGTGGGGCGGAAGCGAAACAAACGAACGGGGTGAGTCGCTTTTCCAAGTTCAGAGAACTTCGCGGGGTGGGAAGAAGTCCTTTTTATATCCATAAAATCTAACTCCCAGGAACTTGTAGTAGGGAATTGGGAGGTGTCCAAGCGTCTATCTCTATCTGAAAATAAAACTATTCTCTTTGGTGTAGAATGGGAAAGGGAGACAAAAACCCCATGGGAACCCGAAGCGAACTTCGTGGGGTCTATTTGACAAGATAGTTAGTAATAGGCTCAGTAGGAATAAAAAATCCATACAATCGAACAACTGTCTGGATGATCGAGTTAGGTCTCTAGAAAAAAGCTCTCATGTAGCCTACAAAGTTGCCAGTTCAATATCTAGAAGCAAAAAGACCTTCCAACCGAGGTGGGATGAGAACCTTGGCGACCTTAGGTCGTATTTCAGGAGGGTCTTTAATGACTGCTACTCAAGGAAGAACTTCCAGGAGTATAAGATCTGCTTGAGAGAGTACAAAAAAGCAGTAAGAACAGCGAAAACGAGATCCTGACAGGAACACTGCGAGTCAATCGAGTCGACGAAGGACTCAGCAAGGCTTGGTAGTATAGGATCAGCCTGAGAGAGTATAAAAAAGTTGTAACAACAGCAAAGGCGAAATCCTGGCAGGAAGGTTTGGGAGGATCCTCGCCAGGAGCCACACAAATATGACCGTTTGTTAAACGCGCGGATGGCACATGGGCAGGGTCAGCAGGGGAAACCCTTGACATCCTAATAGGGGACTACTTTCCGGATGGTTCTGGAGAGTTAGAGCAAAGAGGAGAGGTGGCGCTACTGGAAGCACCGACCTCTCTGATAGACAAAATCTTAGCAGAAGACAAAATTACCTAGGCAATAGACGGTATACTTCCCATTATGCTGCAGAAGACTCAGGCATCTTTGGTTAAGGAACTGAAGGAGATCTTAGCAGCATGCATCATTCTTAATCACATACCCTCCACGTGGAAAGAAACAAGGGTGGTTTTCATTCCGAAATCTGTCAGAAGAGGGAGTGAGGTGGCCAAGGACTTTCGGCCTATAAGCCTCACATCTTTTGGGCTAAACACTTTCGAGCGATTATTAGTCATCCATGTAAGGGAACTTCTTCAGGAGAACCCCTTCTCGGATGCGCAGCACGCGTCTCTAAGGGGGAAATCCCCAGAGACCGCACTGCACGGGGTGGTGCGAACAGTCGAGAAGTCACTATTATTATACAAAGAATTTACTATAGCTGCGTTCGCTGATGTGGAGGGAGCCTTCAACAACGTGAGAGCCGATGCGATATCAGCAGCACTTGTAAGGGTAGGAGGAGCCAATAAGGAATTGGATCACGTCCCTACTCCTTAACTGAGAAATATCAGCCGAGCTAGGAGGGGTAAAAGTTAGGAAGCAGATATGGAGAGGCACGCGGCAGGGCGGGGTGCTCTCACCTCTGCTATGGCTCCTGACTATGAACGATATACCAATACAACTCACAAATGGAGCAAAAATCGTGGCGTACGCCGACGACGTGGCTATCCTAGTCTCGGGTCCCTTCCCTTCTGTGATGAGCGAGATCATGGAAAGGCCTGTGCTGACCTATGGATCAGTAGTATGGGGGAAAGCTCTCCGGAAGAACTTCAACGTCATCAGCCTACAAAAGGTCCAGCGGGCGGCATGTGTTGGTCCCACCGGAGCCTTGCGCACTTGTCCCACTGCGGCCTTGGATCCGATTTTGAACCTTCTTCCAATAGACTTACACATACTGTGTACATCGGCGCAAACCGCACTCAGACTCAGGGAGTCCGGGTGCTGGAGGGATACTCAGCAGGGCCACAATAGCATTCTTAGCCATCTTCCAGCTGTTTGAGAGCAGAACTATTACTTCAATTCCAAGTAAGAATGATTGGAAAAAGGGCAGGGTCGAAGTTGACCGCGGCATCCAAATCTATACCGACGGATCCAAGATGGATCCGATTGTGGGGACCGGCGTATTCTCGGAGTCCTTAGACATTGCCGTATCATTCAGTCTTCCATCGCATTGCAGTGTGTTTCAAACAGAGGTTCTTGCGATCTTGCGGGCCGGCAGATCACTCAGGGACCTGAAGACAACTGGTAAAGTCACTATCTTTTCAGACAGCCAAGCAGCAATAACGGCAATTGCAGCACCACACACTCGTTGTTGTTGTTGTTTTAGCAACGAAATAGCTCCCCGAAGGTTTTGGGGAGTTTGTCGAATTAACAGTCCTTGGCCGGGTATGAATCCGGTACGCTCCGGTACTCCCTTGTGGTACTGCCCAACTGTCGTGGTAGCGATTTGTTATGACCAGTGTAACCTTCTAGGTCATGTCATTCCTCTTTCCGAAAGGAAAGAGAAGATGGGTAATGAGAGGTGAGAGGCGTCATTTAAGTAGATCAACCATCGAGTTGCACATCATTACCTTTGTGCATATTAGTCGCATCTTACGACCGGTATGCCTACCGCTGGCATATTCTAAACCCGTACCCGCATGTACGAGGTGCATGCATTTAAGCAAGTCTTGGCTGCACTAACTAACCTGGAGCTATTCACTACCTGGGTTCCGGGTCATAGAGGTATCGAAGGTAATGAGAAATCAGGCGCAGTGGCTCATCGCACCAAAATGAAGAAGCAATTGATATAGATATAGGGGTACCCTTAGAAGTAGCCAAGGTAACCATCGAAAAGTACTACCGGAACAAAGCACAACTAATATGGAGAAATACCACTAGTTGTGCAATATCAAGATCCACCTGGCCATCCTTGCTTCTTGGGAGGATACTGATTAACATTCCGGCCAGAGACCTTCAAAGTTCAGAGTCCCTCCATGTTGGCATTTTTAAGGCTCTTTATGTGCGAAATGGCCAATTAATACACCCCTGATTGAGTTCAATAGAATTTTAGAATTCTCGGACATTGATTTTTCTTATTCGAAAGATCGCTTTTTAAGTAATATCATTATATTATGTACTAGTATTATTATGTTCAATATACCCTACATATAAGAATTTCACTCAATTTGGCTAAATAAAGAAATAAACAAAATATATGAAGAACCAATGGGAAGTCGCATGCGGTTTATCATTACCACTAACAGCACACATTTGTGATAAACATTTAAATCGAAACGATTTTTCTGCCTCAAGCACGCATTCCACAAGCAGTTACAGCTACAAAAAACTCATAAGCGAAATTGGCATCAGTGTTTATTACCAAAATGTAAGGGGTTTTAACACATAACTCGTGGATCTCTTCCTTGGTAGCCACGGCATTTGCTTACGACAACTTGGCTCAAACCTCATGTATTCAACAATGAAATTCTGTGCAGCGGCTTTGAAGTATTTCCGAAGGATCGAGTGATCAAGATCGGAGGGCTGTGTTGATTACGGTCCACGTAGGTGTTGCCGCTGAGATAAATACCTTCCTTGAAGCTGATAGTATAGAATTCCTGTGTGTGCGTGTAAGGTACTTAAATCGCTGTATTTTCATCACTGTAAGCTATATTTCTCCCGATATGATCTTGAAATATATTTAAAGCATTCATTGGAAGTAAAGTCAGTTTTTGCTCTGGCTAACCCCTCCGATTCGGTGATTGTACTGGGTGTTTTCCTCCGAAGGTAGGTACCTTGGCTAGGGCTTAGACGCTGAACACAGGGTAAACTTATAGGCGGGATTATGGCTCCGCATGGGGCTACATACCGGAGATAGGTCTACTTCTTCTGGAGAGGAACAACTAGTATCTACTCCCTCCCAATCGAGGGTATTATGCGGGGCCGTGCCCATTGGACGTTTGCTGCCGGGAGGTAAATCGAGGCTGTATTAAAATGAGCCTTTCTGACACCGGACCGCCTCAGAGAGTAATTTTGGTCTTACCGCGATAAGGGTCTCTGCCGTGACGGACGACACCTTTTCCCATTACAACCCTTTGGTCGCAAGCTGACCTTGCACCAGTAGGGCCGAACGCGAAGTAACGCTAGCAACAGCGAATAGCGCGGTACCTGTCGATGTTATTCAGGATCCGCCACGGCAACCGCTCCCACCGCAGCTTCGGCAGGAGCCACATGGGGCCAAAGGGGTGGGTAGTTGGAAACACGCTCTCATCCGGGGACACGACCTCGATGGCAACTACAGGTGGTCTCTCCCTAGACGCCTCTCCGAATAGCTTTGAACACCGGGAAAAAAGGAAGCCCGCGATGATCTTAAAGAAATATACCGCTGGATACGTTGCCCCAAACTACCAGGAATGCGGTGGAATGGGCGCGAGTTCTACTACCGGAGTTCCGTGGTACAGCGGTGGCAACGGTGAAAAGCGCAACCCCCTTCAAACGCCAAAGGTCGCACGATGACCTGAAACCTCCTCCTAACAGCCACCAGTACAACCCTGGAGTAGGCAACCCTACCTTTGCCTAGGTGGCCAAGAACCGCATACTTGTTCGTATCTTCGACTGCGGAAATGACCGTGCTGCCATCCCGAAGGATCAGTGGCCGTACGTAGGGAACGCCATCGGCAACACCATTTCGGACGTGCTGATGGAGGCTCCCGAAAGTTCGCTAGATCTGTTTCGCTGTGCAAAGCAGCAGCTACCAGGTTGGGACCAGTGTATTCCGGGCAATGATAGAGGTCGTCGTCTGGAAAGACATTGCTCGCCGGCCAAGGGCTAGGGCATGGGTTCCAGCGACCACAGCAGCACTAAAGCTTTTAGAGCGATAGTGTGGGTGTGTACATTACGTAATTTGCGGGATCATAATACCGTGCCGATGAGACGCGTGGTGTTTTCGACGTCAAATTGTGCAGGAGCCCTGAACAACATGACCATAGAAGACAGCCTCCTGGACAGCTCACACTGGGGTATTGCACACTGATTTAGCGAAAGTATTTGGTATTACGTAAAATTAGACAATATTTCACATCACTAACTTAAAGTATTTTTGTTCCAACCTAAATCGTTTTCCAACACTAAGCTCTCAAAGTTGACTATGTATAACAAGTTTGTCAGCAAGAGATGATTTGTGTATTTTCGTATTTTCGTTATTTTTTCTTAATAATTTCCAAAGAAAGAATTAAATTTAATATGGAACCTTCAACTTCAGGTAGTTCAAGTGTTTATATTGGATATTTGGATTTGAAAAAAAGAGTGTCAATATTTTGAATAGATTTTTGTTTAAAAACTTAAAAAATTGGTATTTTTCATGTTTATATGTATGTATGTACATTAAGGTGCCTCGCCAAAAAAAGTTGCACTGTTTCCACCGGAATTTCAAAATTCGCGCTTTTCTAAGAAATCCCCCAAAATATTTCGAAAAAATATTAAGATTTACCGGAGCTAAACGGCCGGTTCTACGGACCGGAATGACCCGGGTTTTACCCGGCCAAGGGCTGTTATTTCAGTGTAACCCTGTCCAATTTGTCCAGTCCCACTCCTAAATTGTCATCCTCGGAGCAATCCCTTGCAGCAGGGTTGCTCCAATGTCTCTTGTTACGGGCTGGTATCGAATCCAACCCCGGACCAAGAGACTGGATCTTCTGCGTCTGCTGGAAGAAAATATATGTCAAACGTTCACATTCCGTTCAATGCAGCAAATGCAAGAGATGGTTGCATAGATGTGGATGCTCAGGGCTTAACCCTGCCATCCCCAGAACCCGTACTTTTTCAGTACTTTTGAGGCACCATGTTGTTCGCGCGCAAGTGCGTCCCGCGGTTCTCGTCGCTCCGGCGTACACACACCGCACTTACCATCACCAAATGGCCACAACAGTGGCCCGGTCTTCACGACCTGCAGCCTTGCTGCTCCTGCCTCACCTCAGTCCCCACTCTCGTCCCCCCTACTTCCAGCATGCACGTGGGTCAGGAACATAACCTCCTCGTACATTTCACCACGTGCACTGTCTGTCGGCAAAGACTATATACGCCTGCGGCATCGGTTAGGTGCAATAACTGCCTTGGCCTGTGCCACATCCATATATGCTCTGGGCTCGCAAACAGGAACCTTTGGACGGATGCATTTATAGCCCCTTGCTGCGGTACTCAGCCGCCCTCCATGCCACACAACATCGGCCAAGGCGCGCTGAACCCTAGACTGCGTCACAGCTTGGGACTATGCCCACCTCCATCTAGGCAACCGCATCCGTCCCTTACCCCCAGCATGCCTCCACCCTCCCTCCCGACACACTTCAAAATCCTACAGATGAACGGCAACGGGTTAGCTGGAAAGATCGCGGAGATAACAGACTTTATGAAGTCGAACAACATTAAACTGGCCGCCATTCAGGAGACCAAACTGAATGCTAACTCGGACTTACGTACTCGAGATGGGTACAATGTACAAAGGAAAGACCGCCCCAGCGGTCATGGGGGCGGCCTCGCATTCATTACACACCATACTGTACAGTATAACCTATTTGCCCCTGACGTTGACCCCAGGGACTCTACCCTTGAATGCCAGGGCAGAGCAGTCCGGACAGGCGACGCCGACCTGCGAGTGATAAATATATACATTCCCCCTGTTACGTGCTGTCCCCGCGACTATCGCCCTGATATTAGTGCGTTGCTAAGGGGCGATAACTGCGTCATCCTAGGTGATTTCAACGCACATCACGATCTCTGGCACTCCAACTTGCCAGCAGATAACAGAGGGCACGCACTCGCAGAGCAAATAGACAACTCGGCATTCTGTACATTGAATGGAGATGCCCCCACTAGGGTGGCAGGTAACTGCCACAGCTCGCCAGACATCTCCATTTCAAGTGCGGGCCTTATCAACCACGTTAACTGGCAACCTATGATTACACTGGCATCAGACCACCTACCCATCCTACTAAACATCGAACGACCGTCCGGCTTCATAACGACAGAAAAACGAACGCACATTAACTTTAGTAAAGCGGACCGCTTCACGGACTTTACAGAGCACTCCTTCGCTGACCTACCCACGCCGACGGACGTATGCAAAGGTGAGAAAGAGTTTCGCAAAGTTTCAGCCTCCGGCCGCTTCATTCCTGCTGGCAGAATCCGGGAAATTCGACCGAATTTCCCTGCGGAAGCAGCGGCAATGGAGAACGTGATCAAGTGAGACTCTTGAACCCCGCAGATCCAAGAATAAAGGATCTCAACGCAGAAATCCGTCGGACTGTCAATGACCATAAATTTACACAATGGAAAGAAAACCTAGAGTCATGCAACCTCTCCGGCGGTGTCGGCAAACTATGGTCAACAGTCAAGGCCCTTTCCAACCCGACCAAATACAATGACAAGGTCGCCATTGCTTTCGGCGATTGCGTCAAATCGGACCCCAGGAAATGCGCGAGCGCATTCTGCCGGCAATTTATACTGCATTCTCCTGCGGATAGGGCTAAGAGGAAATCCATTCGACGTGCGCACAAACACAAACATACAGCCGCGCCCATTGTCGTCTCCGTCGCAGAGGTCAAGGAAGCTATAAGGAAGGCGAATCCATCCAGATCACTCGGACCCGACGGAATTGCCATGAAGATGCTGAAACACCTCGGCCACGAGGGCACAAGTACTTGGCGGCTCTATTCAACCTCTCACTGACCACATTCGTTATACCAGATATCTGGAAACACGCGACTGTGGTCCCCCTCCTAAAACCTGGGAAGCCGGCGAATCAACGAGATTCTTATCGTCCGATATCTCTCCTATCGCCGGTAGTGAAGTTGTTAGAGGCTATCTTGCTCCCATACTATACTGCAAACTTGCAGCTGGCCAATCATCAACATGGCTTCCGTAAAAATCACAGCACAACATCGGCATTGAACGCCATCACGACGCAGATTAACTTCGGTTTGAACCAACACCAACCAAACCACAGGACGGTTCTCGTGGCGCTCGACCTGTCGAAAGCCTTCGACACAGTCAACCACGCCACACTCCTTAAAGACCTGGAGGAGACACCGCTCCCTGCCGGCCTAAAACGATGGACTGCCAACTATCTAACCGGTCGGCTGGCGTCAGTGCAGTTTCGAAATGAGAGATGTAGACCTAGAAGAATTAGACAAGGGGTTCCGCAGGGTGGTGTCCTTTAACCCCTTCTGTTTAACTTCTACATCTCGAGCCTCCCTCCCCCCCCAGACGGGGTCTCCATCGTTTCGTACGCTGACGACTGCACCGTGATGGCCACGGGCAAAGGACCTTCCACGGACGAACTGTGTACGCGACTGAACGACTACCTGCACGATCTTTCCAGCTTCTTCACAGAGCGGAACCTGACCCTGTCCCCGACTAAATCTACGACGACCCTGTTCACTACGTGGAACGCGCAGATGTGGCAGGAGTTGAATGTCCACGTAGAAGGTGTTCCACTACCTACAGTCAACCACCCCAAAATTCTAGGGGTCACATTCGAAAATAGCCTCACCTTCGCTAATCATGCCACCGCAATAGCCTCAAAGGTACAAAGCCGCAACAAGATCCTCAAGTCACTGGCCGGCAGTACTTGGGGCAAAGACAAAGAAACGTTGCTGGTCACCTATAAGGAACTTTTAAGTAGGCAGTTCCTTTTGAACTGTCATAGACCCAGTCAGTCAAATCGACAGCTATTGGATGAAACTCCGCCCCCCAGAGACATAAGGAAACATCTCCGAAAGCATTATGATGAGATCCGGCATCACATCTCGTTGCCGTTTGTCCTGCGGGACCATAGGCGGGCCCTAAAGGACCTCCACACTGAGTCGGTGGACAGATCCCTCAGATCCCGGCCTGTGAACCCCGTTATTGGTGCCCAACCACCCGTTCTTGCTGAGGAAGAACGTGTCCTTCCGAGGGAGACTAGAGTCATGCTGGCTCAACTTCGGTCTGGATATTGCAATAGGCTGAACTCCTATTTGTCCAGACTGAACCCCACCATAACGAACACATGCCCTGCATGCGGTATGGCCCCCATGACACGCAACATCTCCTTTCGTGTTCTTCGGAACATACTCTTCTAATTTATCACTTTGGTCCAACCCTGTTGAAACAGCGCGTTTCCTTGGACTTCCGTTAGACGAGCCCGATGACAACTAGGAGTGTACTGGCCCTTTGGGCAGGGCGAAGCACTGCTAACAACAACAACAACAAAAAAAGGCTAAAAACATCCTTTTTTATGTATAAAAGGAGTAGGAAAAAATATTTTTTAATAAAAAGCATATGAGATGATAGAGTGCAAATGGTAAGCATAAAAAAGTTAAAAAGTTTTATCAATACTATTCTTGTATACCTGTGTGCTAATATTCGCAATGTGTAAAATTGGGCCAAAAAGGGTTAAATTTTGCAGAAATGGCAACGTCTCAAAAATACCTTTCAAATGAAATCCTAATCGTCTAAATCCGTCAATAATTGGCTGAGTTATTAAAGTTTTCCACAAACCTACCTCTCGAAATATGACCAAAAACAGCATCATACATCTCAATATTTGGATTGCGTTGACGAAATTTTCAAACTTTTGTATGCTTACCTTTTGCACTCCAGCTAATTCATCATCTCAGGTGCTTTTTATTAAAAAAAAAAAGAAAGTGTGTGCGGTGCACACCCAGGGGAAGTTTACTTCTATAATTTAGGATTTCGCCGTCTATCACGAGCCCCGTTGTTATCTTTCGGCATATCGGTCCCTCAACGTAACCAACAAAATTATGAAAATTCATTTGTTTACAGATATCGGTAACTCTATTTCTCACAAAATATCACAACCGTAATAAATTCCATTACAAAGAAAAATCAAATGCAATTATGATGTAAGTGACGTTTTGCATGAAATAATTAAAAAAAAAAAAACAATGAAAAAAAAAAAAAATTGGAAAAAAGTAGCCTCGAACCCGCGACGTTTTGCGTGCTCATTCGCACGCTTACCACATATGCCATATCGACATTTTCGTTTTTATGTCAAATGCCGTCTATGGTGCTTTTGCTATATGAGTTTTGTGTGGTTTATGCGGAATTCAACTATTATTTTGTTACAAAATATGTATGTATATGCACAATATTTAGAGGATTTAACAAGGTGATTTTGTGCTCTTGACAAATTTGTCAATCTTGATAAATATTCAGGAAAAAAATATTTTTATCAAGTGTTTTTGAATTTTGCGTCAAAGCCAAATTTTATTTTATTCAAATTAATTTTAAAGAATTTTTTTTTGACGCAGAATTCAAAACACTTAATAAAAAATTTTTTCATGAATATTTATTGACAAATTTGTCATGAGCACAGAATCGCCTTGTTAAATCTTTTTCTAAATATTGTGAATATACATATTTTGTAACAAATTTTGAGTGGAGATTTCAATGTAAATTTTGCTTCGAATACATCGATCTCATTAATTGAATTTCTCGCCACCAAATTTTATTTAAAGCTTTGCAGCAGTCGCGCTGAATCTACAACGCGATCAAAAACAGCAATTGACGCCGTGTTTCAACATACCTTTATGCTTGGTTTTCATTAGGTCAAAATGACTGACCACAAAAACTGACTTAACTGACACTATGGAGATTTGGTCTCAAATGTGTTTTCATTACAACTTAAAAACTGACATGAAGTCGATAAAGCAAAGCGTGTGAAAGACTGACGGTGTCAGTCGATTGACGTCCCGTTTTCACTACTGATGCCCAGTCAGTTGTTTGACAAGCTACTCCACTATCAATTGTAGGGTAGGGAGTTCCCACCCCAACTTTTGTTAAATGTTTTTTAACTTTTTATTTAACTTTTTATTAACTTACTTATTAACTTACTTTATTAACCAACATGTTGGCAAATCTATTTTGAGTGTCAAAGTTATTCGCATTAAGCTTCAGTTATGCTTACTTAGCTTAAGGCTGGTTTTCATTAGGTCAAAATGACTGACCACAAAAACTGACTTAACTGACACTATGGCGATTTGGTGTCAAATGTGTTTTCATTACGACTTAAAAACTGACATGAAGTCGATAAAGCAGAGCGTGTTAAAGACTGACGCAAAATTGTGGTGTCAGACGATTGACATCCCGTTTTCACTACAATTGCCCAGTCAGTTGTTTGACAAGCTACTCCACTATCAATTGTAGGGTAGCGAGTTCCCACCCCAACTTTTGTTAAATGTTTTTTAACTTTTTATTAACTTTTTTTTGTTTTTTAATTGCAAGTATTATTTTTTTTATATATTTTCACTTTTTTGTTTTGTCCCCGACACAAAAATATACAAATTTGAGATATGAATATAACGTAATGGTAATATTACAGAATTAAAAAAGAAAACAATAATATAAAATGGAAAAAATATAAAAAATAATATAAAAAAGGAAAAAAAAAAATTTTTTCACAAAATTTGGGGTGCAAACCCGACCCCACAAACGTTGCAAACTGCGTCATACTGGAATTTGACAGTTTTCACATGCATGTCATTTTATATGACAAAGAGTCGTCAAAACTGACTGCAAACGCAATTGACTCCATATGCCAGCCGTTTTCATTAGTATGCCACCATTTGATGTCATATTTTGACCTAATGAAAACCAGCCTTTAGACTTGAATTGACTTGTACTTGACATCGCCACTTATAATCGATTATAATATAGTTAGCGCATACACCCTTATTATGCTTCAATTTCAAGTAAATTACTTACTTTTTAATTATGAAACTAAAAATTCGTCCGGTACATATACTTTTTGCTTTCAAATAAATGTCAACATGCAAAAATAAATGCCAAAATGGAATGAGAAAGCAAAAATGGCATCCAAAAAAGTAGATGTCACTTAGAACTTATGTAGAAAATCAAAATTCAACAGATTTCTAAGTCGAGTTAAGTGAACTTAATTGTTGGGTAATTGGTTACATGCAAAACTCATTTAACAGAACGCTAAGTGACAGTTCTCAAGTCAAGTCAAGTCTAAGCTAAGTAAGCAGAACTGAAGCTTTAGGAATAATCGCGAAGGTCAAATCAGCCGAATTGCAATGGCCAAGCCTCGCTCCGGAGGAACCGCCTTCATGATCACGGTAACCTCTACGCCAGGTAAGTATGCTTTCATCAGCTAAAAACGAACTATTTCAATCAACTTGCAAATAAAGTGAATGAGAATTACACGATATTGCTATGAAACGTTCTAGCTGTCCAAAGAAAATTTAATATGCGCACATGAGCAACGAATGAACAGCGTCTGCTATTTTTATAAATATCTATAATACTAGTAGGCTTTGTGTTTATCAATGCATGTGTTTGTGCGTGTGTATACCTACATACTGTAAAGCGCTGTCGTTTAGCAACAACAACACTCATATGGTTGTTGTCTTCCAATTTTCGTGACAGTTTTTCCCAAATGCATGCCGCTATAGAAGTAAACTTGAAAATATTTCTTCATACTCCTTTTGTACATAAAAAACGATATTTTTAGCGTTTTTTAACGCGGTCTAGCTCCGGTAAATCTCAATATTATTTCGAAATATTTTGACCAAGGTCTTAGAATACATTGACGTTTATAATTCCGATGGAAACAGGGTGTCCATTTTTTTGTATGGAGCGTGAGGCGTCTTAATATACATATGTTTTTTTGTACGTGGGTGTTGACTATAATTTTGCGTTAACTAATATCCAAAAAAAAACATAAAGGTGCTCTTTTTAAAATATTCAACTTTTCATCATAAACGCATTGCAATAATATAAGACCAAGCTTACTAAAGTATGAAAAAATGTGCAAAAGTCATTTAATGTTATTTGTTGTTGTTCCTATGGCGGGTAAGTTGTTTTCTTTATGTTTCTTCTTGTTTTTTACCCTTAAACTCATATCCTATTTTTGTTAGATTTTTTGTTTAGTTTGTAGTGGTATATGTAATTTTCAAGATATTACATATTTCTCAATAGTTTGTTAAAAATTTTAATTGTCCTAGATTACCATTAAATAAATAAATAAATATACTTATTTACATGTATGTGTGTGATTGTTGTTGTAATAATATTTTTTGATCAGTGATTTAATGAGGATATATTAAAGAGATTTTTAGTTACTTTAGATCCATTAATTTCCAGTAAAACTTAATTACCTGCAAAAAATCTAAGAGCTTGCCGCAAACGGCTAATCTAAGAGCTTGCCGCAAACGGCACACTTCCTGCAGAAACTTCTGCAGTGGAGTCGAAAGTGTCGACGACACGGCGAAACTAAGATACCTGCTATGAAAGTCGCAAACGGCCTTAAGCTATTTGCGGCAATCTGATGATACCGGAACCAGCTTAGAATGCTGATAATGTGGCTAAAAACCTTGTGTGATCTGATGCAGGGTGCGAGAGATATCATTATGGGTTTCTCGCTGCGGACTTAGCGT
This sequence comes from Sphenella marginata, assembly GCA_951509765.1. Classification (NCBI taxonomy): domain Eukaryota; kingdom Metazoa; phylum Arthropoda; class Insecta; order Diptera; family Tephritidae; genus Sphenella; species Sphenella marginata. The sequence goes on from OX608079.1 coordinate 71,210,745, forward strand.
CAACTCCCTAGAGAAAGTGGAACTTGTCAGGGAAGCGCATAAACCCAAAAATAGCGAAGCGCCGATTGCCATCACCAAGGTTCAAGAGGCAATTCGGAGATCAAAAAACACCAAATATGTTTTTTAAATTTGGGTGTCAAGAAGCAATTCGGAGATCAAAAAACACCAAATATGTTTTTAAATTTGGGTGTCTAAACGTAGGTATTTAGTGGACATAATCATTGTTTAAAATATATGCAAGGTTTTCAAGGGAAGACAACAGAAGAAAATAGGTACCTGATACTGCCGAGAGAATTCGGAATCCCTTATGAAAGTAGGTCCTTTGAGTTCAATTAGGTAACGAGTTTAGATACCCAAATTTAAAACAAATAGTCGCGCTTTATGCACTTCTTCAGTTGTTCAAACACAATAAGAAATCTACCTACTAATGAGTTCGTAAAATTTCTATAACCATACCTACTTACATACATACATATGTAAGAACATTTATATGAGTACTTAACAAAAAATTGCTGTTGCTTTACGCAAATTAAACTATTTTCACATGTGAACATGAAAAATCAGCACAAACCCGTCCTTTTCTTACCATAATAAACAGTATACATAATGAATTTCGGCCCTGGCATCTTTTGCTTGAAGCCATAGCACAAAACCTACCAAGCAAATGTAACTGCAATAAACTTATAAATATTTATGTATATTAACATATATTTGTAAAATTTGCAAGCTCGAGACCAGTGAACAATAATAATTGGTTTTCATTATTATATCCGATTTTTGTGGAAAAATTGATAGTTGGAGAAAAATTACAAAGCTAATCACAGCGATGTTTCAAAGTGTCCCCACTTATCATCAGATCCCTTTTCGGACACTGGGATATGAACCCGTGTCTGCACCAAAGCCGCTAGAAATCTAACAACTCAGCTGTGGTGCCCTGTGACGTCACGATGCATTTATCCCCACTTCAATTTTTCCTTTGGTTTTGTTGTTTTAGTCTTGCCAACAGTATACACACATTGCTTAGACTACCTGTCCATATGTATCAATGCGTGTGTTGGGCTTGTATGTATATTAACTTTATAGAAAATGCCTATTTACAGCTTCAATTATTATAAATAATTGTATTTTATTATTCCCACAACACTGTACGAATAGCTATTTAATTATTAAGATAATAAGCAGGGGTGGGCACGACCACATAGACATGTTTGCAGAAATGCGAGTGTGTTAGTAAGCACGATCACGCATCGACCGCGGAAGCAAATTGAATTATTAATTCAGTTTGATTTTAGCGCTTGCAAAGCCCAGCAAACATTAAGGTTAGAGGACGATTAGAAAACGAATCGAATTCTAATGTTATTCTCTAAGGTAGATGGTTAGAGAACGATTTGTGAAACTGTCGCGAATTATAGCATTCTCGACAAAAAGGGGACTTAGTTCTCGATATCGAGAAAAGGGTTAGTTATCGATTCGAATTCTAACGTGAAATTCTAATGGGATTCTAATGAGAAATTTCTAACTGAAATGAAATGAAATCCAATTGTTCTTGTTTAATTCTATTTCGATAAATTTATTGCTTTAAATATGTTTCGACATGTTTTAAGCTTAAGTATCTAATGGGAATAAAATTCAAAGTTTTTATACCTTAGTTTATAAATACAATACTTGACAATACACGCATCTTCGCTATTCGAGTGTTTCTCTAATCGTTCTCTAATCGTCCTCTAGCCTAGTTCTCTAACGTGATTTTCGATTAGAGATACATTAGAGAACTACATTAGAATTCTAATGTAAAACTACAGTATTTCTCTAACGTTAGAGGCTGTGTTTGATGGGCAATTGGGATTAGAGAAACACTCGAATAGCGAAGATGCGTGTATTGTCAAGTATTGTATTTATAAACTAAGGTATAAAAACTTTGAATTTTATTCCCATTAGATATTTAAGCTTAAAACATGTCAAACATATTTAAAGCAATAAATTTATCGAAATAGAATTAAACAACAACAATTGGATTTCATTTCATTTCAGTTAGAAATTTCTCATTAGAATCCCATTAGAATTTCACGTTAGAATTCGAATCGATAACTAACCTTTTTCTCGATATCGAGAACTAAGTCCCCTTTTTGTCGAGAATGCTATAATTCGCGACAGTTTCACAAATCGTTCTCTAACCATCTACCTTAGAGAATAACATTAGAATTCGATTCGTTTTCTAATCGTCCTCTAACCTTAATGTTTGCTGGGTGCTGGGAGGTAACACGTACCACGCGCAGTTGCTATCAGACTAACAACAACAACGTCAGACAGTGGACGATCGTACAATACGTACATGTTTAAGGTCGAATGGGAAATGGAGTTTTTTTTGTTTTAAACGCTACAAGTAAGCCGCAATGCTTGATTTGCGGAAAAGTATTGAATTACGTCAGCAAGCAAAGCTTAAGTAGGCATTTCGCTTCACAAGAACGAGAAGTAAATACCCTGAGTGCTGATGAAAAATTAAAATGAGCTCCTCCAAGTGATCATCAGTGTGAAGTCAATATGAAACATTTCGAGCTCATCTGAAAACTTCATTTTTAACAAAATTTATTAAGGGTTTATTTTTATTTAAATCATGAAATCTTTGCTCATAACATTTTTGACATCTTTAAAGGATTGGAAATATTGACAGATCTTGTTTTGTATCTGAAGTCAGTAACACATCTAAAGCTGCGGTATAGTCAAAAATAAATGGCTTGTTTCTTGGAGTAAACATTTAATTCCAATGTAAACGTCACACAAGAATGCAATACTTAATACAAAATTTGAACCCGTAAATGATTTATAAAATCCTGAGTTTCAGTGACAAAAAATTAAATTCTTCCCTTAATTCTAAGAGAAAATACACGAAACTTTCTGGGCTTGGCCCACCTTGAAACTTTAGCTCTTGATGCAGAATGCAGCTTTGAAATGTTGGCACGTTTATGTAGTTACTAAAATACTGAGTCTTCAACTCAACTTCCAACCCAACCTAAAAAGCTTAACATTCATATGTACGTACTGTTCGATCATCCTCTGTACTAAAACTGAGTGCTTCGCCGTGCGACACACCCTTAAGCTGCAAACAGCCACCGACGGAAAAACGGACGACGTGTCAGCTGACACGATCTACCTTATGGGAATTGCGTGTAAGCGATTTTTCACCGACGTTCGTGACGTACGTTTTACGCACGTCGCTACGTCAAAACCAAAAAATTTCTGATTTTTACGTAGGAAACGTGTCAGCTGATCGCTCTTCGCCACACAGTGTTGCCTATTCAACTATTTGCATGTTGAGTTTGGGCCGTTTGCAATTATTTTACAAAAATACCCAAACAAGTTTTAAATATTGTCGAAATATCTTAAAAATTTTGACTTATGTTAAAGTTTATAAATAAATATACGATATGTAGTTATTTAATATTAGTTTCGACATTTTACAAAATGAAAAATTACAAACACAAAAGTAGAGGTTTGGGTAAGCATACATGCAAACTGAGGAATGGTAACACTGTATTGAATGTAAACAAAACAAGCGAATATTTTGTGAAAGTAGGTAGAAATTTTCCTTTAAGACAAAATAAAAGTTATTTAAAGAAATATAATGAATGATGAGATGCTAATTGCGTTGTTGGAGACGTACCAGGAGCTATACAACAAAATGCATCCAGGGTATAAAAACCACCAAAGGAAATTATCAATTTGGGAGTGTATAGGCAAAGAACTGCAAACAAGTGGTGAGTAGAACATTTGCATATTTATTACATTGAGTACCTATTTATTATTTACATACATTTTTGGTAGGTGATATATGTATGCGCAGGTGGACGCGTCTCCGGGACAGGTATGGTCGGGAACTGCGGCGTTCTACAGCACCATCAGGCAGTGAGGCATTGTTTTATAAGCAATGGCATCTGCTCGACTCGATGCGATTTTTGAAACCGCACGTTGTGCCACGACCGTAAGTATAGCATAACTTTGATGTATAAATACAATGCATAGTTTGGCTGGTAAGTGCATGAGTTGATTCAAATATATTGATGTTGTGATGATCAGGACTTAACTTGCCGGACCATGCGTGTTCTTACATATATCATTTCTATACATTCTTATATATACTATTTCTACAGAGTCCGCTGTACAACAAATATTTTGTTAGAGGCATCAACATCAGCCATGATGCCTGCGGTATCACCACCAACGCCAGTACAGACATGCTCACCAACGCCAGTACAGACAACCTCACCAACGCCAGTACAACCTTCTTTGCCATCTCCTGCGATTCTCCAATCACCGTCATCGGCAGATATGGGATTCGAAATTGCAACGACATCGCACTCACGCCACACACCAAATTCTGATGTACAGCCGCAAAAGTTTTTAGAGTATGAGCTTAGTTTATACTATGATGAAATTTAAAAAGTATACAAAAAATAAGAAACAAAGATTTATACGGATCTCAATTTTTAGTTATTTTAAGAAAGTATTCAAATGAAAACAACAGACTGAAAACTTATGCTTTGAGCTATACCTGATAGAGTAGATATATATATATGTGATAAATGTATTTAAGTACCGGAATTTTTATACCTTTGAACATACTATTATTGAATTGAAGTACACATCTGTGTTCAGTATTTCCATTTTTTATTGTTGAATAAAAAAATTACATCCACTTGCAACTCTCACATTGCTAATGTTTTTTATGTTCTAATCATGGCATAGTAACATAGGTAAAATCACCCGCACAGCTGATAAAATTTTTTTTTTCTACACTAGAATCTTAACTATCAAACTTTGTTTATATTGGGTTTTTTTTTTTTTTATTCTTAGCAGAAGAAAAAATTTGATTTTTCAAGGTATGCCATGGATTTTTCATAAAAATTTAATTCAATTGAGTTGTCAATACTAGTTTTATTTGACAATAAAGTTTCTTCAAGCAACAAAAAAATGTATAGCAGGGTTGCATTTCTCCTCCTGCTTCTACCTATTGGATATGCCTTGGTTCTAATGAAATAGATGGTTGGTTAGAAGTAAATATATTGTATATTTATATCTGTCCATATGTAAATATACATATATCTACATGGCACTTATTAATATGGTCCACTCGTGGCTACGTCGATTTCATCTTGAAATGACACTGCTCCTTCATTTACAAAATAGTCTGCAAGTCTATCGCGCATGTTAAATACAATTGATGAACCCCTACGTACTGCAGACCGAAGTGGTGGCAAAGAACGTTCATTTTCTATTTCGAGGCGCCATCCTCCTTCGCGCACTAAATTATCTTCTACTCTGTCAACGTAACCTTCAGGGCAATACCAGCGACTTTGATCATTTAACATTATACAATTGTGTAAGGCAATGCAAGCCAACATAATTTTCTCACAATTTTCAGGAGCACATTCAATTGTTGTCCGCAAAATTCTCCACCGTGCCGCTAATATTCCGAAACTGTTTTCTATCACCCTGCGGCCCCTTGAAAGCCGGTAATTGAATATACGCTTGGGTCTCGTCAAATTGGAACCGGGGTATGGGCGCATCAAGTTTGGTCTCAACGGGAATGCAGCATCACCGACAAAATAGTGAGGGAAAGGTACAGACGACTGTCTCGATAGTGGCACAGGGGGTGGCAGTGGCAGTGTATTCTGCACTAAGGACTGTCCAAATGGTGAAAGTTGAAAAATTCCTATAATAAATAATAGTTTGTAAAAACATATTGTAAATTATTTCACAGCAGTTACCTCCATCACTTTGACTGCCATAACTACCGATGCTCACGGCAGTGAAGGTATATTTCGCGTCACAAGTCGCCATCAAGACAATACTAAAAAACTTTTTATAGTTAAAATACATTGAGCCTGAGTTCGCTGGACACTTAGTAGCAACATGCTTGCCATCAATTGCACCAACACAGTTTGGTATGTTCCACATATTAAAAAAGTCATTAGCAATGTCTTTATATTGTGACTCTGTAGGTTCGCTAACATAGATCGGTGAAAGAAGCCTCCAGATAACTTCGCAAGTTTCCAATATAATACTGCGCACTGTTGTTTTGCCTAGCTTGTAACTCCATGCAATACTCTGAACAGATACTCCTTGTGACAAATATCTAACATTTAAAGAAATATCTAACATTTAGACACAGATGCACATATTAAATAAACTAAATATACTTACAGCAACACCAACGATAGCCTTTCCTCAGGATCAATTCTCTGCTTTGGTTTCCTCAAGAAGTGCTTACCAAATTTAAAAGTAATCCAAACACGGCCGGCGGCATTCGCGTATGTGAGAACACTTCATTTGGTTCCAAACTTTTAATTCTGTGGAGAACTTGTATTTGATATCCGTTTGTACTCCAATTTTTGTTGATTGGCCGAACACCATACCTCCTTTGCTTTTTCTGGCTATTAATATATTCTTCATATAATTTGTATAGCTCACATAGCTCAACAAATAATTCATTTATTTCTTTATTTTCCCTTTGCATTTTTATTTTTCATTCACTTCGCACAAAAATCTAAATAAAATCAGTGTTGCTTGTCAAAAGTAAATAAAGCAAAACAGCTGATTTCTACGTAAGCGCAACGTTCATAAAAAATCGCAAATTTGCTCACGTACGTCCACCATCACCGTCCGTCAGACACGTCGGTGGCTGTTTGCAACTTTACCGTACGAGTGTTGAAATCAAACTAAATGTGGTTGTCGTTGATTTTGACGAAGAAGTCGCTGTGCGCTCGCTTTTCGTATACGTATATGGTCACTTAGCAGGTGCTAAGCACGGTTGCCGAAGTTGGTACTTTAGTACCAAAAGTGGTACTTTTTTTTAGCGATGGTACTTTGGTACTGATTTGGCCGATATGGTACTTTTTCACCATAATCGATTTTAAGACGCCATAAAGAGTTTATCGCTTATTTCTTTTTATAGTTATTTGCGAAGTAAAACAAAGTTTCATCTTGCTGAAAAGCATCCCGCTTAGCAAAAAAAGTGAAACTGATAGCATCCAGCCATCAATCCAAACTGCAAAAAATGGATAAGTAAGTATAGGTATTTGCATCCTTTAGGCCCAGCAAATTAGGTTAAAGCGCTTTTTAATTTTTCGTTTCTGTGAAAAGATATTTGCTGATATTTAAATGGGCTCAATTGATTTGATTTGATATTTAAATGGGCTTAACGATCCAGCTTTTAAAGAGCTTACTTCTTTTACTTTTAACCTTTTGTCTTTGCCGCATAGCTCTGCAGCTGCCGAGCGCAAGTTCTTTGAAATGAGTTTAATCAAGACTAAATTACGAAATAAGCTTGAGTTCGAAACAGTTTAAGAAGCCCTTTATTTGCACCTAATGTTAACTCAAGACTATTAAAATCAGTATTTCCTTTAAGTTTATAAATGTGTAGATCACAAAAGATATAAGACACCCACTAAGAATGCTTTAATAAAAAGTCTGATATATACCTATTGCTAACTAATGTTGCCTAAAAATAATAATTGTATTTAATACATTAATGTGTAGATCTCGAAAGATAAAAACCACCTATTAAATATGCCCCAATAAAAAAGGTGTATTATATGTCCTAATGTTAACTAAACACCCTTAATAAAAGCGGTATATGATAAATTATATATGAATTTTAACTACGTTTTAAATATGCTTTAATAAAAAGTGTTATTTGTACCTCATGTTTACTTAAAACTAAAAGTATAAAGCAGTATTTAATAGAATCCATATTTAATTTAGATACTTTAATGTGTAAAAAATAGTTTATAAAAATGGAATGCACATACACTTTTAAAAGCAATAAAAGTTTTCATCTAAATAAAAATTAAAAAAACTGGTACTTTTTTATTGAAAATGGTACATTTTTTTGAAAATTATGGTACATAAATTTTTTTTGGAGTGGCAACCGTGGTGCTAAGCTGATGCCCACCCTTGATAATAAGCCAAAAACTATTCAACCACCATTAACCGAATAAGTACAACTATTCGGTACCACTATTCGAATAATGAAACAAATATTGCTACTGCTTGGGCACACATTTGAACACGCAAACATACATACATACATACAAAACATAAATGCACGCTCATAGGTACAAGCAAAGAAAACAGCGAATATCGTTTTAAAAATCTATTAATAAAAATATTTGAATAGTACTATTCGAATAAAGAATTAAAAAAATCAAATATGTAAATACTATTCGAATTTTTTTTACCCGTCGAATAAAAATGGTATTTATTCTAATAATTTTTATTCGAATAGTCCCATGCCCAGTTGTTACAAATAAGACGCAATAGGATATGTAATTAGTTCAAAAGGCTTCTATCGCGATTCTGCGTGAAATGTTTGTCAGTTGTTCAAACATGTTATTTCCGATATATTAGTGATGTTAGCTCAAATTTTGGGTTTTTTGAGTTATGACGACGTTGCGGCAAATGAGCGACGTATCGGCAAGTCAACAAAAGATGTCAACAGAGTCCAGGGTGTCGGTTAAACAAGCAAACCTGGCCAAAAGGGGATCCTAAGAGATCTCGACAAATCTACACAATAAAAAGGCCTTACATTGCCAGGGCTATGGGAGAAATGGGGCCCCCTATCGTCGCACTATGCCGTCAAAGCATGGCAAAAACAAAAAAATCATGAAAGCGAGAAAACTCTAGTTTGCCATATAGAGCCGTTCGAAGTTGACCAAATATTAACATTGGGGAAAATTTTAAATTTTTGTTCTTTTTCGTGGAATTTAAAATGAGTTTGTCAGTAAATGAGGCGGCGGATTATCGTTTTCTTGTATTGCAATTAAAGATATTTTAATTTAAGACTTAAACAAAAAAAGGTAGTTTTTTTTCGTTTCGAAATGCCCATTTGTAGGACCTTTTCAAAACTTTGATAGAATAATTCTAATACACATATGTATCTAGAAAACTCGAAACTATTTGAGGTGTGATGACTCAATAACTGACGAACTAAATTATGAGTATGGAATATCTCCTTTGTATGCTAGGATAAGATGTATGGAATTTGTTTTGAAGCTCGCTTATACAAGAAACAAAACAGGAGTAAAAATATAATTCAGGCGCCATTCTATAAAGAGATTGGCCTTAGAGTTGAATGTCCAAAGTATGAATATGGAAATACAAATGATGGTAACTCCTCAAGAAGATTTTTTGAAAACGATGAAGTGACCGCTCGCATAACAGGAGTTGATAGAGATATTGTGAAAAGATTAGGAGTTATTTTAAATATCGCGAGTTAGACAAAACGAAGACATTTCAACATGTTAGCTATCTCTTCTGATCCAGTCATATCATCTATGAAGTATTTAAGAACACAAACAGATCTTACAGATGCGTATAGCCAGACACGGTTGCGTTATTAGATATATGTTCCAGTGACGATGACTAGATATGTTAAGAGAAAATAAGTTTCTCACTTTTTATCACAACAATAAAAAAGACATTTGCTAATCAATTTTGTTACTTCATTGAAAAATAAGATGTCCATGTACAAGTAAAATAAAAGAATTAAATAATTTAGTAATTTATAAATATATACCTACTTGTCGTTATTGCATTTCTCTAAAGTTTATCACATTTATTTTAAAGCTTAAGCATTTCGCCTTAAAATGTTTACTAAAGCGGTTACTAAGATCAAACTTTTTATCATAAATGAACAATGCCACACCCCTTTTCCGAAATTCGTTGGCTGTTTAATCTTTAGCTCAAATAAAATTTCATTGAACCACTTTCAATAACTTTTAGTTATTAATAAAATACATATTTGGCTTGTAAATAAAAAAAAAACCTGTAAACTTTTACGATGAGTTTTGGAGCACCTTGTTATTGTAGCACCCAAAACAGACATTTCAGTTTTATAAGAGTATTTCCATTTGAATGAGCATTGTTTCATCTATAGATTTTGGTAGTTATTGATTATGTGACTACTAAGAAACAACTTGTTATGATAAGTGGGCAGTGTCACGCTACATCATCAAAATCATTAGTTCATCTGCTTTTATGCTTTAATACATTTTTTTTAAGACAAATCTCATTGGTTTGCTGTATTTTCCACTAAAAAAATGTTGCTTTTGCAGTTTTCTAAAAATTTTCCAGAGGCATAGTGAAAAGTACCTACATTCTTGCTTGGCTTGCTAATGTTACTGGTCGACGGCCAAAATTTACCAAGGACGCCGTTATGAAATTCGTATGTAAAACCACCTCCTGATTTCGAAAATCGAGTTCATTTTTGATTATATGGTACCGTTTTCGAGATATTTTCAATTTACCGTTATTCGAAAAAACCAAAAAGACGGCTCCCTTTAATTACGTATATCTCACGAACGGGTCAAGCAATTGCAAAAGGGTTAAGAGAATCAAAATCACAATAAAATTTGGTGTAAATGCATCAGACAATGTTTTTTTGCTCAACCAGATAGTTTTCGACATATTAGCTTATCATTTCAGACTTTTGTTTTTTTTTATGAAAAAATATGAAAAAAATTACTTTTTGCGAGGGCAGCATTCCAAGACCGCAACTTTTTTCCCAGATATTTTTGCTTTACGTGAAGCCCTGTTTAATTAGAGAACAGATAAGCTATCATCGAAGAAAATCGATGCAAAACTACGTAAGTTATAAACGATCAAATAAAAATACCCAGGTTGGGCAATTTCAACGTATACCTCAAAACGTGTGTATGGTATAAAGGAGAGTGGAATATCTAGCTATGCTCTGTTTCTATTGAGTTAAAAGTTCAATTTATGAATGAAATTACCCATATGATTAACTTTTTTTTAAATTTATTTATGTTTATACTATATTCTAACAATCTTTATCTTAATTTGATTTTACTATGTAAAATAATTATGTGTTCTACTTTGACGCTTGTTCTTTTTAGGATCGGTTTCTCTTATGAGAAACCAGCAGTAATCGCCCATCATTGCAACGTCCCAGAACCCTTGATATCGATTCTCAATTAATTTCATTTGCTGGTGAAACCTTTCGCCATGCTCGTCACTTTCGTCGCCAAGATTTGCCTGAAAAAAGCTCAAATGTGAGTGCAGAAAGTGAACTTAAAAGACATATTTACGCCTGGAAAGAAAATATTAGTTAGGTAAACTCAGTTTATTGCTGTCTATGAACAATCGCCACTCTTTTGAATCATACCTATGTTTGACCAAACTCTTTGAATAAAGCGGGAATGTCGTTGTAGTAGCATGTACTGTCTTTCTTGGTATAGTGTTTGGAAAATGGTTCGTGACGAGTTCTACAATATATCACCTTAACATCGGATGACACAAATTTAAATTGTTGCATACGAGAAGTGTGGATCTCGGCCTTTTCCTTGGATAGTTCCAAATCTCTTATCCAATCATCAAGTTGTGCTTGTGACAGAACGTTTCTCTCGTTTCCCATGCGAAATTCAGTACCACTTGATTCCCCGCACTCAGATATTACTGTTGACAATGGAACTTGATCCGCAACTGCCGTTGAATGTAGTACTGGTAATGTCACTGTAAGTACGCTGGCATAGGTTACTCTTCTTGATCTTCCAACGCCAAGTACTTTTGTTTGACAAATATAACACTATATTGAATGGCAAGTAGGTTCTCTCCATATCATTGGTTTATCAAATTTTATTTGTTGTCCTGATTCCGACTGAATCAATTCTACTCGACACGATGTACACAAAGTGTTCGGTGTCCATGGTTTTTCAGCATTTTTAGGCTCAATGCGGAGTATAAAGTTTTGAAATGATCATGAATGAGAACACTCGTCGTCGCCTTATGATAGTATATGGGACACACATGAAACAGAACATATCTGGATCGTTATTACACTCAAATTCTCTCGTCCTTTCACTCATTTTATTTTTTTTAATAAACCACGGTTTTTAAATTTAAGTAATGAACTGAACTTTCTCCGTCGAGCCTTGCAGATGTTATAAAGTGTTAGGGCGCATTAACTCATATTTATACTCGGAACAAGAATAAAATTGAAAAAATCAAATCTTTCCTAGACAGAAAGGTTCCTTTTTATACGAAGCCGGGAAAAGAAAATACTACCTGCTTTAGATGTAGGCTTTAAAAATTTTCTGTGTCTTATAATTTTGAAAATCGGTGACATGTCATAGCCCCAAGTGGCAAAATCCCAAGTAAAAAAATTGGGATTATGACACACCCCCTGCAGTGTCATAATCCCAATTTTTTTACTTGGGATTTTGCCACTTGGGATTTTGTCATGGCACCTTGAAAATCTACCTGCATACTTACATATAAGTGACGGAAATACATGTTTATAACTACATGCCTACAGCATGTTTCGAACCCAGCCAATCTTCCTTTCGATGCAACAACTCTACCTACTATAAAACAATTCGAGTATTAAAAGTACTATTTGATTTATTTAAAGAAAAACTATTATCATTGCTATGGTGTTATTCGTTTATCCGGATAATATCAAATTTGCACTTTATACCTTTAATTACCCTTATTGCGAGTTATATTTTCTCCCGAAAATATTCACATTTTTTGTTCGCCTTATCGCAGACGGTGGCGAACAAATTTTTCGTCTTCGAAAAACATTCCGCTTTATTGCCAACTCTTTATTCGGGCGAAATGAACAAGGGAAAATGGCAAATGTATTCACTTTTATTTTAGAGGCGAACAAGAAACAAATTGTACGCATTTGTATGTTTTGAATATTAGATATTCTTTTAAAGCAATATACTTTTATTTTTAAGAGTAAATCAATAAGTAAAGTCCAAAAAAGAGCACGAAATGGTTACAAAAGTGCAGTTCACCATTTATATTGCAGAATTGATTTATGTGTGCTGTAATGGACGTTTTCGTCATAAGCGAATCTTAAGACCTCCAGAATTGGCAGCTTCATGTAAAAGCCCTACGCAAATTGACGCTTCTCGGGGAATGCAAGCTGTCCACTGTACAAAGCGAAGTACTCCAATTTTTTGTTTAAATGACTAGCTACCAAGAATATCTAGACAATATTTAAATGCTGGCTTATTTGAGGCAACTTTCATAAAAGCTGGTTAAGCCATACAAATAAAGTCAATTAAACTCCGGTTAGCGGTTACCGGTTTTTACCGGAAAACTAGTAAAGTAACAATTAATTTGCTATTGAAAACTGCAAAAAAACAACTTTTTTCAACTCACTTAGCTCCAAATTGCCTCCGGATTGTTCTCACACTTGCATTCTCCTCGCGTTCAATCAGCAACAACCTAAGCCCAACACTATATATGTTTTTGAATAATTTTTTAACTTAATTTTAGTAAAATGTACGATTCTTTACACAATTCACAATATAGCACGCAAATTTATTTGTTCACTATTAATTCGAAGTAGGGCATCAGCTGATTCGAAGTAAACATTCGTTCGCCCGAAATTGTCGATAGGTGGAACTAGTTCGCCCGAACAAAAAAAATGAAGGCGAACACTTCGTTCGGGCGAACTCTGCGATAAGTGTGAATATATGTATGTATGTAATTTTTTTCATATCTTTTCATAAAAAAAAACAAAAATCTGAAATTATAAGCTAATATCTCGAAAACTATCTTGTTGAGCAAAAAAACAATATATGATGCATTCACACCAAATTTTATTGTGATTTTGATTCTGTAAACCTTTTTGCAATTGCTTGATCCGTTCTTGAGATATACCTAATTAAAGTGAGCCGTCTTTTTGGTTTTTTCGAATAACGGTAATTTGAAAATATCTCGAAAACGGTACCATAGAATTAAAAATGAACTCGATTTTCGAAATCAGGAGGTGGTTTTACATACGAATTTCATAACGCCGTTTCTGGTAAAGAGAAAAAGTTTAAATTCGTGGTCCAGTGTGCTTAATGTCCCTCTCAGATCATCGAGATATTTCCAAACGATTTTTTTGAGCGCTTGCAGATCGAATTTTGCCAGGATTTTAGGATTTCAACAATCATTGCTTTTCTATATTCAGATATATCTACTTACTACTTTAAATGATAAAACGTTCGTATGAGATGGTATAATGGAAACACGTCCTCTCCAACCATCCAGTAGGTCCTACAGATTTTTACCCGCAAGTTTAAACGATTAAGTTGATAGACTTAAAACTGGCGATCAACGTTAAGCGAGTTCAACTATTTGCAAAGAAATTGTTAAAGTGAACATTTTTTATAAGTTGGCTCATTAATATTGAATTGTGAAATTAAATGAATTTCAATAGCAAAAAAGAATTGTGAAACCATAATAGAAATTTTTACAAGAAAAGTTGTTTAAGTAAAAATTTTTTTGGCTCATTGATATTGAATTGTGAAATAACAAAAATGGATACGGTTCAAGTAACTACGTTAGTTCAGGCGGCCGTAACAGGCGCCCTCGAACTGTAAGTTTGAAGCTTAAATAAAGCAACTGACAGATCAGATAACTATTCTAAATACAGAAAAAAACCAAAAGTATTCAAAGCGGTGAAAATAAAACCTGAAGTTAAGTGTGAGGAGCCCCTAAATTTGGTAAAATTGCCAGAATTTGATGGGCAAATTAGCTCATATGTGTCCTGGCGACAAGCTGCTCATACTACAGCATATGAAGTGTTCAGGAACTACCAGGGTAGCTCCAGAAATTATCAATCGGTTGCCATAATTATAAATAAAACAAAGAGGTCTGCTGATGCCATTTTGTCATCATTTAATACACCCATATACCTTATTGAACAACACCTTTCAACCCTAAAACAGGATAACCTCTCATTGATACAATATTTCGATAAAGTTGACAAAATATTGACTTTTTTAACAAACAAAACTATAATGATCTATGAGGGAAAATCGCGGAATCCATGTGCCAAAAATATCGGCCAGACGCTTTAAGAGCGTCGAGCCTAAAAAGACCCCTATGTGACATATTATTTTCATTTCGCCCTAGCGATCTACCTAGCATTAGCCCAAGAAGTAGAGTCCAATAGGGACCAAAGTAAACCCAAGTAAACTAAAAAAGGGCATCAACTCGTCTAAAAAGATGCAGTTCCGACAAAAAAATTCCCATTTCGAATACAGACAATACAGAGCGAATGAAGATAGGAATAATAGCCAAGACCAAGCCACTTCTATGGATGTTGATCCATCGGGATCTAAGCTGCGGCAAAGCACAAATTGACGTAGGGAGTCATCGCATGGTGTCACTCGGAATTAGCAGCGGTATGGGGACAATACTTTCCAAATCTAGGCAGTGTCATTCACACTCTAAAAAACCTACAGGTTCTGACCGAAATACCGGTCCCAAGCTTCAAAGTGTAAATCATATGGTCGCATACAAGGAAGATAGTTATAATAACACAGCGCAACGTAAGATCTCGGAAAATAAGGAAGAGGAACAAGTGAATTTTTTTGGGAAAGATCATCATGGGTCAGTAGAACTATTGATAGAGCAAATAGGCATATTAAGCTATTAGTCGGCAGAGGTACTGCTATAAAAAAATGTATAAAAAATTAGAAGGACTGCAAGGCATCAGACCGGTGTCTTCTCCATTTTTGGTAAAATCAATCCACGGATTAATAAATGAAAAATGTACTATAATGTCGCTCGTTCCATTGTAAACAGAGTTAACTCGAAATAAAGTTTTGTCTATTCAAACAGTTAACTTTCACGACTAATGTAGTGGTACTAGAAGGACCACGGCAATTTATAAGGTATGACGGCAAACTATGTACAAGTACTAAGCTGGTATACCTATAAGCAAAATATTTATATTAATTTGAGTGTCTAAGCGACTGCCGCAGTTGGCAAAATTAAATATTTGAAATCCTATTTAAGTATTGAATTTTCCTTTGTATAAATGCTTACATTATTTATATGCATTTAACTCATTTACATGTGTATACTGAATTTTCCTTTGTATAAATGCTTACTTTATTTATACGCATTTAACTCATTTATATATATATATATGTATACTCTCAAGCTGAAGTAATAATTTATAATTCATATTTATATACATAGGTATATTCCCAGTTTTTAACATTACATTTTCATATTCACCACAGAGAAGTAGTTAGTACAGGTTTTGCGCACGCACCCTGTGTAACTCCCCACTTCTCTGGCAACATCAGCAACAGGTTGACAGCTGTGTACATATATACATATGTACACACAGCTGTCAAATTCATCGTTTGCTTCAGCCCGAACTTTTTTGCGAATTTTCGTTCTTAACTCTTTAATTAAAATTAAATCGTAGTTCTAAATATAATTGAATAAATTAAAATTGTACTCAAGCTTTCATATTCAAGCTCCTTTTATTAAGTGGATAAAAACAATTTTGATGTTTACCGCTCCCAGTTCCGCGTGTAATGAGTGAAAAGAAAAGCAAGAAGAAATACATTGCAGCACCAACAACAACAACCACAACCGGCAAATAGCCACCACCACCGGTACCACCAGCATACTCCCACCAGCACCATCTCTCTACCGCCCAGCCACCAACTCCTGAAGAAGGAAATCTCCCTGAAATAATCATTGGTCCTTCTTCGCCATTGTTGGATCCAGCGACCAGATAAAACCAAAAAGAAAATAAGTACCCCATTTTAAATAACCGTAAGTATGAAATGAAATTTCATATCCCCTCCCTACGGTAGTACATATTTACAAACCAGAACATATTAGGAAAATTTTTTTTTTCTCGAGAATTAATCTCATATCCCGAAAAAAATTTTTCCATCCCGTTACAGTTTCTATATATACAGATAAACAAAAAAAAACTTATTTTCTCATCTCGGTTACGGTTTATATATATAGAGAAAAACCAATAACCCCAAAAGTGCAGTACGGCACATACAAACATACATATACATGCATATAAACCAAAATATAAAATTTTTGCAAACGGCATAAGCGGTAAAAAATATTCTCGTGCACAGTGGTACAAGAGTGGTTCAGTGCATGTAATAATAATTTAACAAAGTTTTAGAATTAATTGCAATTTAATTTTTCAATATAAAATTTTTTTAAACTGAGCTTAGATTTCTCGCTCAATCTCTCTCTCTTTTATTACAGTCCATAAAAAATATCGAACCGCAATAACAAAAAATATAGACTTATATACATACAATTTAGGTTGTCCTTCACGTATATATACCCCCATCCCAATATATACATACAAACACATAGTGAATTTAATAAAAGCGCGGTACAGTGGTCAATTTTGTTTAGTCCCACTCTCAAATTTTTATTTCATTTTAAAACTTGTGGTTTTTGAAAAATTGACTCTCTATTGCTAATACTTTGGGTATCTTTAATCTCAAACTCTCTCACCCATAAAGCAAATATATACTCTCTCTTCAAAAACCAAAAAAGTTTCTCTTTAAATAAAATTCTCTTTTTTATCCCGAACCGCTTCAAAAACATAATTTGAAAATGAGTGACGATGAGAAAAGGCAGGGCGCTCAACCCGCACAAGGTGCAATTAGTAAGGTAAAGAAATTCAAGTTTTCCACTGCCCCTAAAAAGTTCATCTCAGAAACGAATAATTTCATGGACTATTGTGCTCGGTTTAGGTCCACTTCTCTTCAAGACAACACTGAATCCTCCCTAAAAGTAAAAACCTCGAATATCGACTCATTTTGGAATCGAGTGCAGAAGGCTTTCGACAAAATTGTGGAAACCGAGGACCAGGACCTACCCGAAGATTTTTCGTCATCTGCTCACAGCAAATATAGGTCGTGCCTCATAGCCTATGAAGACACAAAAGCCCAGATTGGAGACCAGCTTCAATTGGTGTCTCAGGTAAACAATCCCACACCCCCTCCCGTCGCAACTCAGCCACTTCAAAACTACGGCCTCAGCTTAAAAGTCCCATCTTGCGACACTGAGACACCTTATGGTGGATATGAACAATGACCGTCATTTCGTGACCTGTTCACAGCGGTATACATTAACCACCCAAAACTTACCCAGGCTCAGAAACTGTATCACCTGAGATACAAAACGCAAGGAAAGGCCGCTCAGATAGTCAAACAATTCCCCTTGACTGATGAGAATTTCAATTTAGCGAGGGAAGCCCTAAAATCTCGTTACGAGAACAGACGAGTTCTCGTATATAACCAAATCCGTGCTCTAATGAACTTAAAACCCATAGTTACGGAAAACAGTGAAGACATTCAGAAGTTGGAGTCCACAGGCAACAATTGTCTGCAAATTCTGGCCACGCAACAAGTGTCTACAGAAAACTGGGACCCGATAATTATTTACCTCGTCACCTCCAAACTTCCCGAAAACACACTCACCCTATGGGAACAATCTCTCACTTCCAGAAAAGAACTCCACAATTGGTCCCAAATGAACCAGTTTCTCACAACTCGTTTTTAAGTGGTAGAAAGAGTTGATCAATGGCGGCCAAATAAGCCAAGAATTACCCCTCAGGTTAGACCACCATTTAAAAATTATCAGACTCAGCCATTTCAAAATAAATCGATGTCTCAAACCCAATCTCACATGACAGAGCAGCGGACAATGTACAAATGCTCAATGTGCCAAACCTCCTCCCATCCGCTGATCAACTGTTACAAATTCAAAAAGTTGTCGGTTTCTGAACGCAGAAAGTTTGTTAAAGAAAACAATATGTGTTTCAATTGCCTCTCTCAGTCACACATATTGAAAGATTGCCCCAGCACTCAGACATGCAATCAATGTCGAGATCGGCACAACTCAGTGCTCCATGAAAGCACAAACTCTATGCCAAAAAGACAAGCTCCTCGAGTGCAAAGGACAACATCTCAAGTCTCAACCACAAACTCAGCAAACATAGCCGCACAAGTCCCCGAGCAAACAGATGAAGAACCCTCGTGCTCTCAAAACACCCAAGTTCAATCGTTCTTCCCACTGCTATTGTCCCTGTCGAACACAGAGGTAGCCATAGTATTACCACAGCCACGGTTGCCACTCCAAAAAAAATTTATGTACCATAATTTTCATAAAAATGTACCATTTTCAATAAAAAAGTACCAGTTTTTTTAATTTTTATTTCCATGAAAACTTTTATTGCTTTTAAAAATGTATGTGTATTTCATTTATATAAACTATTTTTTACACATTAAAGTATCTAAATTAAATATGGATTGAATTAAATACTGCTTTATACTTTTAGTTTTAAGTAAACATGAGGTACAAATAACACTTTTTATTAAAGCATATATAATTTATCAAATACCGCTTTTATTAAGGGCGTTTAGTTAACATTAGGACATATAACACACCTTTTTTATTGGGGCATATTTAATAGGTGGTTTTTATATTTTGAGATCTGCACATTAATGTATTAAATACTATTATTATTTTTAGGCAACATTAGTTAGCAATAGGTATATATCAGACTTTTTATTAAAGCATTCTTAGTGGGTGTCGTATATCTTTTGTGATCTACACCTTTATAAGCTTAATGGAAATACTGATTTTAATAGTCGTGAGTTAACATTAGGTGCAAATAAAGGGCTTCTTAAAGTATATTTAATACGTAGTTTTTATATCTTTTAGTGGCCACACATAGTGACCACCCTGATTTGCACATATGTAGCTTCTTGCACAGCATTACGTTATTAACTGTTTCGAACTCAAGCTTATTTCGTAATTTATGTAGTCTTGATTAAACTCATTTCAAAGAACTTGCGGTCGGCGGCTGCAGAGCTATCAGGCACAGACAAAAGGTTAAAAATAAAAGAAGTAAGCTCTTTAAAAGCTGGATCGTTAAGCCCATTTAAATATCAGCAAATATCTTTTCACAGAAACGAAAAATTAAAAAGCGCTTTTACCTAATTTGCTAGACCTAAAGGATGCAAATACCTATACTTACTTATCCATTTTTTGCAGTTTGGATTGATGGCTGGATCCTATCAGTTTCACTTTTTTGTTAAGCGGGATGCTTTTCAGCAAGATGAAACTTTGTTTCACTTCGCAAAAAACTTTAAAAAGAAATTAGCGATTAACTCTTTATGGCGTCTTAAAATCGATTATGGTGAAAAAGTACCATATCGGCCAAATCAGTACCAAAGTACCATCGCTAAAAAAAAGTACCACTTTTGGTACTAAAGTACCAACTTCGGCAACCGTGACCACAGCTGACTAAGATGATCCCCAAGTTCAAGCTCACAAACGAACTTCAAGCAAAGTGGTCCCACCTCAACCTTGCCGACTCGAGCTCTCAATCACCCTCTCAAATCGACCTTGTTCTTGGTAGTGATATTATACCTCAAATTATCCAAAACGGCGTCGAAAAGATCTCACACGACATCCTAGCCCAAAAAACCATTTTTGGATGGATAATTAGCGGCAAAGCTCCTGTCTCAGTAGTTTCATTCTCTACTCAGGTCTCGGAGGTAACAAATGAGGATCTCAATTCACTTCTGCGAAAGTTTTGGGAACTGGAAGAAGTGCCAACCCTGAATCACACAACCCCGGAATGAAAATGGTCGATACATTGTCAGGCTGCCGTTTCAACCCAGTTTCCCAGAAACGATTGCCCTCTCCCACTCTCGCCCCTCAGCTCTAAGCCAATTTCTCGGCATGGAAAGAAATCTCCAAAAGAAAGGAGATCTCAATCATATGGAGGAAATCTGCTCCTATGAAAAATTTCTCAGTGGAAAATGCACGTCATTTTACCTTCCCCATCACGCGGTTATAAAACCCGAGAAAAAGACTTCAAAAGCAGTGTTGGGCAAAATTTAGTTAACTAATGATTGATGACAAATGATTGAATGTGTTAGTCATGATTGATAATAATGATTACTTAGTTCATTCACGAGGTGATGACTAACGATTGATTAGTTTTAATCATAATCAAATAATCATGATTATTTTTTTATGATTGATATTTTTTAATACCAGGAAAAGTAAAATATTTTTCTGCATCTGAAAAAAATACTGAATTGCACACAAAACGTTACTGTAGGTTAGGTTAGACTTTGGTGTTTTAGTGTAAAATTCAGTATTTTTTGGTGGTCAGATAAATACATGCCCCGGTAAAATACTCGTCAGGGATGGGCAATATTAGAAAATATGAGTGACGAGTGACGAAAAAATGAAAAATAAATTTTTATTCATTATTCAAAAAAATTTGAGTGATGAGTGACTGGTTATTTCTTATTCAAAAAAATCAAAGTGATAAATAACATGTTATTTTTATTTAAGAAGTGCTTAAAGAAAAATAATATGTTATTCGTCCCTCAAGAAATACTGAGTGATGAATAACATGTTATTTTTATTTTTGGAATTCTTGAATAACGATAAAACTTCACTTTTATTCAGTTATTTAAAAATAAAAAATAAGTACCCTGAGATCCCGGAAAATTATACCCATATGTGCATTATTTGTATTTGTCGTCATTTTCGGTATCATTTCGGAACTGTTTCGGAATTATATCGGGACCAGTTTCGGAATCATTTCGGGATTATTTCGGGACTATTTTCGGGATTGTTTCGGGACTTTTTCGGGATTGTTTCGAGATCATTTCGGAAATAGTCAGGAAACAGTCCCGAAATAGTCCCGAAATGATCCCGAAAATGGTCCCGAAATAGTCCCGAAATGATCCCGAAAAAGTCCCGAAACAATCCCGAAAAAGTCCGGAAACAATCGCGAAAAAGTCCCGAAACAATCCCGAAAATAGTCAGGAAACAGTCCCGAAATGATCCCGAAAAAGTCCCGAAAATGGTCCCGAAATAGTCCCGAAATGATCCCGAAACTGGTCCCGAAACAGTTCCGAAATTATACCGAAAATGACGACAAATATAATGCGCATATGGGTATAATTTTCCGGGATCTCAGGAATTTTGATTTTTTATTTGAATAATTTTTTATTCAAAGTGGCCCAACCCTGATACTCGTAAGTCACTAAGAGAAAATCAATCGTTTGATACAGGGTGTTAGGTACAGCCCCTGAAAGCTGAAAACTCAGACAATCCTCCTGAGCAAAGTCCACAAAGAAATTTTTCTCGGAAATTAAAAGAATTTTTGACATCTCCATACAAAATTGGCTGCCGAGTCGCATATTTTGTATGGGGAGAGAGTAGAAAATTCTTTTCATTTTCGGGAAAAATTTTTTCATTTCCGTACCTAATTATTTCAGCACTTTACTCGAGATGATGGTCTGAGACTTCGGTCAGCTGATCCTTACACCCTGTATGTGTAGTGTACCAACACCTGTGCACCGAGCTTAGTCATACATTCATGATTAAAACTAATGCTTGATGATTTGCGATTAACGAATTTAGTCATGACTAATGATTGATCTCGTTAGTTATGATTAAATTAGTCATGATTAAAGTAATCATGATTAGATCAATCATGATTGATCAATTGATTGAATATATTAGTTGATTAGCCCAACACTGTTCAAAAGTACGGGTCGTCTTTAATGCCTCAAAGAAGTCAGCGTCTGGATACTCCCTCAACGATGTTTTTTATACTGAAATGGCGGACATATCAGTTTGTTTTCAACGGAGATGTGGAGAAAATGTACCGTCAGATTCTCAAGCACGAAGACGACAGAGATTATCAGCGGATCGTCTTTCGTTCGTCCTCAAGCAACCCCATACAGGATTACCGTCTTGAAAACTGTCACCTTCGGTGTAAACTGTGCCCCCATCTCGCCATCCGAACAATGCATCAACTCGCCAAGGATCTGGCAGATATTTTCCCGAAAGCTACTCCTATTTTGACCAAAGAAACGTATGCAGATGACATTCTCTCTGGCAGCCATGATATTCCCTCGGCTGAACAGTCCCTCTCTGAAGTCATCCCAGCGCTCGGATCAGCAGGATTCCCACTGCGGAAAATAACGGCCAACCACCCCAGTATCCTCAAAGACATCAAAAAAGAGGACTTGTTCGACACAAACTTTTTGGAATTCGGGAAAGCAAGCAACACCAAAACCCTCGGGATTCAGTGGAATGCCCTTACAGACACTTTCTCGTATACAGTCCACTCCATACCCCTGTCGTCTGCTAGCACAAAACGACAAATTCTCTCTTCTGTAGCCAAACTTTTTGACCCCGCAGGCTGGCTCACGCCGATAATGATCCAAGCAAGAGTTATGGATAGACGGAACTGACTGCGATGAACAGGTCAAACCCCTCCGTCTCATAAAATGGACTCGATTTGCCAAAAATTTGCACGGAATTTCAACACTCAAAATACCCCGATGGGTCAATTATCTCCCTAACCAGCAAGTCGAACTGCATGGATTCTGCGACGCCTCTCAAAAGGCATACTGCGCTAGCATATATGTTCGAACCACTCACGGTACCAGCATCTCTTCTCATTTGCTGGTGTCCAAAGGCAAAGTCGCCCCTCTTCGCACTACTAGCTTGCCAAGGCTCGAACTATGCGCAGCTCTACTCCTTGCCCGACTAGTCGCCGTCGTGCAATCTTATCTCGACCTCTCTATTAGAAAACTCACCATGTGGTCTGACTCAGAAATTGTGTTAGCTAGCCTGAAAAGCCTCCCCACTCTTGGAAGACTTTCGTGTCTAATCGCACCGCAGAAATCATAGATCTCATAGGAAATGCTTCCTGGAGGCATGTAGGCAGTCGCGGCAATCCAGCAGATATGGGAACTAGAGGATGCAAATCCATGGACTTGGTCAATTCTTCGCTATGGTGGAACGGCCCAGAGTGGCTGATTCGGCCCCCCGAAGCCTGGCCAAAACCCACTACACACAGTACACGACGTTGACATACAATGAACGACATCCCGTCATTATCCCCGAAAAATCTCACTTCGCTTCCCTCTATATAACCTTCTTGCATGAAATATTTATCCATGCAGAAACCCGTCTAATGCAACAATGCCTCAGACAAGAATTTTATATCCCACGGTTGAAACCCCTCATAAAGAAATGCATCTACCAATGCAAACCCTGCACCCTCCACAAGCAACAAATGCGCTCGCAAATCATGGCAGCATTGCCCCCGGAACGATGCACGTATACTCCGCCTTTTACCATTACTGGCGTTGACTTTGCGGGGCCTTTTTCAAATAAAACCCTCTCTGCTAAGGTCTCACACCTTATTAAAAGGCTATGTGGCAGTTTTTGTATGCTTTTCTACAAAAGCTGTTCACCTCGAGTTGTGCTCGGACCTAACCACCAATGCTTTTCTCGCAGCATTTGCTCGCTTCGTTGGACGCCGTGGATACCACGCAAAAATGATGAGCGACAACGGCAAGACGTTTATGGGAGCCAAAAGAGCTACCGAAAAGGAATTCGTCCAATTCATGAAGGTTGCATCTCAGGAAGTCGTACCGAAGTACTCCCCTCAATACATAAACTGGCAGTGAAAAGCTTCAAGCTGCATTTCAAAACAACTGCAGGAACCCATAAATTCACTTTTGAAGAATTCGCCACTCTCCTGATACGAATAGAGGCCGTGTTAAACTCTCGCCCTATCTCGCCTCTCTCCCAAGACCCCACCGACTTTACCGCGCTCACCCCAGGTCATTTCCTCAGAGGTGGCCCCCTGCTGACGATCCCTGAGTTAGATCACGCAGATATGTCACTCTTAAACCGGTGGGAAAAAGTAAAAAGCGTACATCACCAGTTCAGTAAACGATGGAAAGAAGACTACCTAAAGGATCTCCAGAAAACGCATAAGTGGAAAAACCCACAATCGGAAGCGAAAGTCGGCGAGTGCATTCTCATTCATGATGAGATGATTGAAAGAATACATCCAGGGCCGGATGGGCATATACGCGTTGTCTACGTTCGCACTCAGACCGGTATCCTCACATGTTTTCTCCCTAATATTGAGATCCCACCATCTCGGTATAGCTCAGAAAAGTCACGCAGCTAACATTGAACCACCTCTGTCCACTCATACCGCTTTCCCGCCTTCGCAATGCCACACCTCGTGGCATCCTACAATCTGAAATCCCCCCATTTAGAAATTCTCTCCACTAAAGCATTTGTGTTATACATTTCATTACAGATCGTTATGGATCAGGTACCACAACCAACACCTCGGAGGTCATTAAGGTCGGAAATCGTGGCTACTTCCAACTATTCGGGCAGCAATAGTTCACCGAACGACTTCAGGCGATGCCGCATATGTGCCAGAAATCACGCCCTGCGAAAATGTTCCATATTTAGAAAAATGCAGGCAACTCAACGTTGGATACTCGCACGTGTACATAAATATTGCCTCAATTGTTTGGCGCTTTCCCATGCCACAGACAACTGCACCTCCTACGACAGATGCCGAACATGCGTCGTACGACACCATTCTCTATTACATCGGCGGGATGCAACCTCGAGCGCCCCGTCCATGCCCCCCGGCCTGGCCGACCAACAGTGTCGGATCGGGCATCCTCAGCTTCGCTCGCGCGACCTCGTCATCGTCCGGCCAACAACACACAGTCGCGAGCGCCAGCCATCGCGCAGCGCATTCTGCAGCGTACCGGTCAAGGACTACAGACGGCCAACTTTCGAGGAAATATGGCCGAACTCCTTGTACGCAATGTCATGCACGCCCTTCAAGAGCTACAAGAGGCTCTAGCCGCTGAACGCGCCTAGGGCGGGGACGATGTCTAAGCGACTGCCGCAGTTGGCAAAATTAAATAGTTGAAATCCTATTTAAGTATTGAATTTTCCTTTGTATAAATGCTTACATTATTTATATGCATTTAACTCATTTATATGTGTATACTGAATTTTCCTTTGTATAAATGCTTACTTTTTTTATACGCATTTAACTCATTTATATATATATATGTTTACTCTCAAACTGAAGTAATAATTTATAATTTATATTTATACACATATATTCCCAGTTTTTAACATTACATTTTCATATTCACCACAGAGAAGTATGTAGTTATTACAGGTTTTGCGCACGCACTCTGTGTCACTCCCCACTTCTCTGGCAACACCAGCAACAGGTTGACAGCTGTGTACATATGTATATACATATGTACACACAGCTGTCAAATTCATCGTTTGCTTCAGCCCGAACTTTTTTGCGAATTTTCGTTCTTAACTCTTTAATTAAAATTAAATCGTAGTTCTAAATATAATTGAATAAATTAAAATTGTACTCAAGCTTTCATATTCAAGCTCCTTTTATTAAGTGGATAAAATCAATTTTGATGTTTTGCGCTCCCAGTTCCGCGTGTAATGAGTGAAAAGAAAAGCAGGAAGAAATAAATTGCAGCACCAACAACAACAACCACAGCCGGCAAATAGCCACCACCACCGGTACCACCAGCACCATCTCTCTACCGCCCAGCCACCAACTCCTGAAGAAGGAAATCTCCCTGAAATAATCAGTGAGGGATATGCTAAATTCCATCCAAACTTTTTATTTTCTAATAGAGTGAATCAAGTCGAAATCAAACCACTTTTTGATCTAACAAAACCAGAGAACATGTTTGTATGTTGGTGGAATATAGATTTTTTTCTAATTTATTCACTTTAGATTGAACAGTTAAGCTACGAAAATGTATAATACACAGATATAAATACATCTATTTCCGCCATTTTTAGTTCTATGACTGTTTTAAAACGTTGAATATAATGTCCATGGCTAGCTATTAAAATGTATCGTGATATCTAAAAAAGTGAAAATTTTGAGATAACTCTGTTTACAATATAACGATCGATGTTATGTTCATCCTGAAGGTAAAATGCAGCGTTTTTGATTTTCGGACATTGGTTTCGAAAAAGCGTTCATGGTGCCGCATTTAGCAACCTACAGTCATATGTTTTCTCTTTACAAACGTATTTTTTAGGTGCGCAAAAGTGGACACATTTTTTGAAATCTTTCATTTAATTCCATTCACAAACTACAGATTAACTTAATGTAGACTTATTTAAACAATCTCACATAACACAAGCACTAAATTACAGATTGCACGACAAAATAAATTTGGTGAATGTTTACGAATGACAGAGAATGAGAAAATGGTTAGATAAAAATACCAATATTGCCACTCTTTTGAATTTGAATAGCTATTTTCTTCGAAGACTGCAGGGTTGATCTCTGCATTTATACTGATAATTCAAAAATAAAGTTGCATTTAGCTGCATTTAAGTGTCAAAATTTTTATGGTAAATAAATGATCCATTTTGGACTAAATGCTGAAATGTGAGGTAAATGCAAAATGCAGGTTCATTTCATTGGATTATTGTGAAAAGTTTTAATAGTGCGCATGGCGCAAGTTGTTGTCCTAATCACTTTTAACTAACACTGCTGACTCTACGATACTTTTGGTCAAAACTAGGTAGTTGTAACATTCTTACCGTTAATTATATCTGTACCGTTTTATCATAAGAACTTAAGTGGCAAATGAAAACTTCAAATATATTGTTATTCTAATTTGTACATATTTCCGATCATACCTATGTACATATATTTACAAACATACAAAATTTAAAATAAAAAGGTAAGGCCCGCACAAAAAGGACTCTAACTCTAAAATTTCGAGTTAACTCTGCTTACAATAGAACGAACGATATATTGTTTTTTTAATAATTGTTTGTGATTGACAACACGAAAAAAAAGCAAAAAAGCCGTGGTTTGAAGTTTAGATAATTATTTAGTTAAAGTACTTTTTGTGCGGGCCTTACCTTTGTATTTAAAATTTTGTATGTTTGTAAATGTGTGATCATGGCATAGTAACATAGGTAAAATCACCCGCACAGCTGATCAAATTTTTTTTTTTTTACCCGTGAATCTTAACTGTCAAACTTTGTTTATATTGGGTTTGTTAACATTTTATTAAAACAGTTGTATTTTCACGTATTTGTTTTGTGCGGTAGAATTGAACGTTTAAATTATTCGCGTTTTTTTTTAAATAAGTGACTGTGATAATCGGAAATGGCAAAGTGTGTGCTGTGCAAGAAAATACTAGTTAAAGGTGGTGGTGCCTTTTTCAATTCCTCAGGAGCAACGAAGAAGAAGTGATTGGAACAGAGCTTGGCATCACATTTACACAAACGACGTGGTTTGCGTTGAACATTTCACAAGTTCAAATCTTCTTGTATGTAGGTGCGAAGCGTTTGCATTTAATGCCCAACCCGGTTCCAACCTTGAGTATTAATGCATATCCAGTGTAAGTATACACGCGAGGGCTGGGAAACCGATATATGTATGAACGTATGTACCAATAAAAATGTATTTCTAGTCTCGAATTTTTTTCGGACGAACCTTTAGATTTAAGAGTTCATACTAGGTAAGAAGTGGCAAAAAGTGGTTCTGCAGAAACCACACATAATTGTGTGGCACATACCAATGGTGCCACTAAAACTGGGTAAGTAATCTAAGGATTACCGTGATATTTTACTTACACTCGTAAGCACTGTTTTCTTAACAAATGAAATTCCCTCAGCCCTATAGCAATTTAGTGTACAATGAAAATGGAGATTGCCAAGTTAAAAGCAAAAAACAAAAAGTTACCCAGTGGGAAAGTGGGGAATGCATTACCTTTTTCATGCATGAAATGATATACGAAAATTGTTGTAAGAAAAGATCAATCCAAAAGCAATCGAAGGAGTAATGTGTCGCTCTATTTTTATTTGTAGTCAAGGGCGGGGGCACGTGCCCCCCCCCAGACGGGTTTTTTTGTACTGTTAATACTCCATCACAGAGCATTTTTAGTCGAAAAAGACTACAAATAATTGAATTTAGCAACATTTTCGGAATCGTGCCCCCCAGACGGTATTTTTGTACACTAGGTATGGAAATTCCATTAAATAGATGAAGAATCACTGAATTTTCGAAATCTATTGTATATTGGTTCAGATATATATAAAACTCTGTGTAACGCAAACATCAAACTACATATTTTGATTATTCGTTTGGTTTGTACTGTGTGGATGCCTTGGTGCATGTGTAGGTACCCACCAAAAATTTCATTTCTTTTAGTTAGAGACCTTACATCGCTTGATTATACGGCTTACATAATTTAACCCTATTCATCAAAAATGAAATGGGTTTATAAAGCTTTTAACAATGACATTTTCAAAAAAATTTTGAATTATAACAGCTTATTAAAATATATATGTATAATATATAATATATATGTATATATATGTATAAGAGGGTTAGGCTACGTTCAATTTAGGCCATAAACTCCATTTAAAAGGGGATTTTTTTTGTTAATTCATATTGTTGTTGTCAATAAACTCGAGTTTATGGCTCAACGTGAACGTAATATAAGGCCTTAAATTTGTAACGAATTCCGTTGTATGCAAAATTACTTATAATATACATTTTTTTCTCTACTTATGTCATTAAGTAAGTCTTAAATGAAGATTAATTAAAAGAATCTCTCTCTGTGAGACAACCTTACGCATAAGGCCTGATAGAACATGTAAGTTAGGCAATATTATAAAAAGAAAAGTGAATATAATGAACTTATTATAAGAATTGTTGTAAGGCCATAGATGAACTATGATAAACTTATTATAATGTGATGCAGCCGTATACCTTATTCCTTATAATCCCTTATACGAATTTTTTGTGGGTATTGGCAATATTTGTTAACGGCTCATGCGACATCTGACTGAAACAACAACGGTTTGTGTATGAGGTTTGCTAAGTTTCCCCACAAGAACCCTTAAGGAAAAATAAAACATACCTATCTCTTACTTTTAATGAAAAAACGATTAGCCTGACTTTTACTGTACAATCTTTATTTCTGTGATTGTATCAAACATTTTATAAGGTTTGCTTCACTTGCATTAAACATATTTTTTACTTTTACTCCCAACCTTTCATACATATATAGGTATTTCGACTCATTTATTAACCTTAATTTTAGTTACATATCTCCAATTTGGAAAGCATAAAAAGGGTTACTGCCACGCCTATTTCCGAGGGGTTGATCATCGCGAAATCGTTTGAGCAAATATTCATAGCAATAGCTATAACACTCTACTGAAAAAAAAATTCCAAACGACAATTTTTTGGCACCATGCATAATGCTTTACATAAATCTACTCTTTTGATTTGCGAAAAATTTATTTTTGAGACAAGTTTTATTAAGAATTCCCATAGTGCGATGCATAAAAATTCATATGAATTTGTACCGCAACGCCTACTACCTTTGTTCCGCAGGAGTGCTTTATTTTCTTATTTTATTGCGCTACAAGTTAACAAAAGTGATTAATTATTCGATTGGTCAAATAGTCCATGAAAAGTTGTGAAAAGTGATTATTGTTAGTGCTATCGTGTTTAAGTGAGATTGTTAAAAAAATGAGTGCCAGAAAAAGACAACAAAACTTCAGCGCGTTCTTCCATCCGAAGAACAAAGGCGTAATGATGTACTTCCTGATAAAGTGAGCGGTGTCCAATTACATTCCGCGGAGCCGGCGAGTACATCAGTGGCAACAGCCTCAACGAGCAACGCACTACAGGAACAGGAGGTTTGTGAACAGTTATCAATTAGTATTCGCTATTTCGATGTGGATGAAATCGAAATAAAGGAAGATTTTCTTATGTTCATTGAAGTTGTCGAAACCACTGGTGAAAGCATTGCACAAACTATTCTGAATGCATTAGAAAAGCATGACCTTGACATTGAAATGTGCCGTGGTCAAGTTTATGATGGCGGAGCAAACATGAGCAGCAAACTAAAAGGTGTTCAGGCACGTATATTAAATGTTCAGCCCTTAGCCTTTTTTACCCACTGCGCAAGCCACCGGCTTAACTTGGCTATTAGCTCAGCCTGCACCGTACCCAGTGTAAGAAATGCAGTAGGGGTTATAGCAAGTACTGCCACTTTCTTCCGTGAATCGGCCAAACGAATACATCTTCTTAGAGAAGAAATACAATCTAATCTGCCGCAAGACAAACAAAATATGTTAAAAAAAATGTGTCAGTCAAGATGGGTTGAGAGGCATGAAGCGGTTTTGACCTTTATGGACGTGTTGCCATGTCTCCCTCCAATATTACAAAAAATGGCTGATCAGCAATATGGGAGCAGAACAAATTCTGTACTGCCATTTTCTTTGCTGCAATCCATAACTTCGTCAGAATTCCTAATAAGCTTGGTGATCCTATCAGATATTTTAGGAATAACCCTGTCTTTATCTCGATCGCTTCAGGGCAAAGATATTGACATACTTTCTGCAGTTCAGCTTATTACTACGACCACAGCAAGTTTGCAGAGGCAGCGTGAATATGGCAATGACACATTTAAAAAACTGTTCGACCAGGCTGAGGCCATTGCAAATGAACTTGGTACAGAAATTACAGTCCGTAGAACCACCGGTCGTCAAATCAATCGATCAAACATTCAGACTGAATCAGTTGAAGAATATTACCGACTTTCAGTTTATATTCCATTTCTAGACTTCATGTTGAGTGAAATTTCAACCAGGTTCCCTAGCGCTCCTCTACAAAGAATCGGACAGTTGCAAAAGTTGCCGTCGCATAACTTTAACGACGAAGATTTAGATAATGTTTTGCAAGGTGCTGAAGTTTATAAAGATCTTCCTTGTTTTTTAGCTTTAAAGGGAGAGCTAAAAATTTGGCAACAGATGACTGAAAATATACCAGAAACTCCAGCAGATGCCTACAAACGAGCCACTATGCTGCCAAATATTAGAACCCTTTGTTAATTGCTGTGCACGTTTTCAGTGACAACCAGCACTGCCGAGCGATCTTTTTCTACCTTACGCCGATTAAAATCATATCTTCGAAACAGCATGACAGAAGAGCGTTTGAATGGATTGGCTTTAATGCATATCCATGGAGATATTACGGCACAAATGGAGGCTGATGAAGTTTTGGACGTTTTCACCAGGAAACACAGAAGAAAACTGTCTTTATTAAACATGTAATCATAGATGGAATATAATAAAACTGCTATTACTAAACAGAAATGCTGTTTTTTATTATTTTGACTTTGATGTAAGTTCTTAATATCCGTGTACTTGTGAAGATAAAATAAGCATATTTCAGTTGTTGATTTTTTTGCATGTTGGGCGTTCGTGCCCCCCCCAAAAAAAATCCTGGATCCGCCCTTGTTTGTAGTACTACATTTTTGATTTTTTTACTGTGCTTTGTGGTTTTTTATAGAAGCCAATGTGAAAAATTTCAAACTCATTCTGAAAAATGAAAAAAACAAAACACATTAAAAAAATGTCTGGAGGGCGCTTTCGTTTTTTGCCGTTTTTTTTTTTGTGATATGGCGAGCTCAGAGCTCAACAGATTGATAAGGTACTTATCTCGTCCTCAAAGGCAGAGTCCCCTGATGCGGTAAGGTTTTTACAACTCATGAAGTGACCCCGATATCTGTTGTGAACTTGCCGTCTTGGAATTACACTAGTCGGTACGGTGTCATATAACAGCTAGACTAGAAGTCGCCACCTCTTAGCTGGCGTTCTCATTATGCTTATGCCAACCCCTGTGATAGTCCTAATAATGGTCATAGCTTGTAATTTGTTTTATAAACCGTAACCCTGCAAAAAATAGTTTGCATGTAATGCGTCTTTTCTATCATGCAAAATAATGGTAGATATAATGTGTCCATTGTAATGCATCTTTTCATTTATAAAAAGTAATATAAAAAGTAATGTATAGTTTGTTGCGAGCGACACATTACTTTCGTAGGACATGTGCTGTGTTAATAGTCATGCATGTTGTAATGCGTAAATAAAGCAAGTGTTAGATTACTTTTAGCATTACCAGACATTACCGTTTCCAACTGGGTATTGGAGGAAAACACCAAATTGAAAGTTCAGCTTTATGAAAGTGCTTCCGTAATGTCTTTCATCAAAAAAATATTTACGGAAGGCCAGGTTCGGAAAATGATTGCGATTGGTTTGCATCAAGAAAAATGTATACACACTTTCTTATATTAATTGCTTTTGTAATATAGACCAGAATATACAATGGTCATGGTGCGATATTTCAAATGCCATTTGCATTCACGATGCTGGGCCCAGAGCATACAGGCATCCTTATGAAAAAGGCTATCCCCTACCGCATGTGACCACTTTGCAACGTTGGTACTGCAAGATAAATGTGCAGGAAGGCATAATATCCGTAGCATTGGATTTCATGCGCCAAATACATGAGCTCACTCTCGTAGAGAAGGTATGCATATTGGCTTCGACGAAATGAAAGTCACTGAGTCATACGAATATGAGCCTACGGGTGATTTCGTCAGGAAGCCAGCTGATTATGTTCAATCTTTTTTTGATTTTTATTGCAAAATAACAGTCGATGTTTTGGACAAAACAGTTTCCGCACTGCAAACTGTTGGCTTCCCTGTTGTTGCAATGGTCTGTGATGTGGGGTCTTCTAACCAGAAACTATGGAGGGACCTCGGCATTACCCCGGGTATGAATTGAATGTTCACATATCAGTTTTTTACTATCCTAATTTACAACAATTTAGACCATCTTTGGTTTACCAAGCCCATCAATCCGAAAGAAAAGGTTTTTGAATTTGCTGATGCTCCGCACTTGATAAAATTAATACGCAACCACTTTATTGATACGGGCTTTATTTGGAAAGGTCGTACTATCACAATCCGTGCCATAGTTGGTGTTATAAAACATACATCCACACCCGAAATGTCCATCACATTTAAGTTGTCCGAAGAACACTTATCTGTTAAGGGAATAGGTAAGCTAATATTACCTTTTCCATAACAGAAAAATGTATACACATACTTAACTAATAAAATCAAAAATTTCAGCAAGGCAAAAGTTGAAACTTGCAACACAATTGCTTTCCAATACGACTGCGAATGCCATTTTACGGTGCTACTCTAAGGGATTGGATGTTGTAGAGGCAGTTGAGACAGCTGAATTGGTTCAATTGGTGAACAATGGGTTCGGCGTGTTAAACTCATCTGTTAACACGTTCAATTACCCAGGAAAGGTAGTGTTTGTTCATAATAGAAAAAAAAGTAAAAAATCAGATGGAAATTTTGGACCGGATGAGTAATTTCATGTCCGGCGTAATAATTCCGGGAAAACAAAGCTTACAGCAATTTCAAAAAAGTGTGTTAGTATCAAATAATGCTCTGAAGCAGTTATACGTATATCTAGTTGAAAAGTTTAATTTTAAGTACGTGGTTACAAGGCGTCTAAACCAAGATGTGTTGGAACACTTCTTCGGAAATATTCGAAGCAAGGGAGGTTTAAATGACCATCCTACCCCAAAGCAGTTTAGGTTTCGACTCCGAAAGTATATCTTAGGTAATTGTTTAAAATTTCAGCTTCAAAATGCATATGCTCATAGATATAAATATGTATATATAAATT
Source organism: Sphenella marginata (assembly GCA_951509765.1). Classification (NCBI taxonomy): domain Eukaryota; kingdom Metazoa; phylum Arthropoda; class Insecta; order Diptera; family Tephritidae; genus Sphenella; species Sphenella marginata. Next base: position 71,245,011 of record OX608079.1, read on the forward strand.
TAAAAACTAAACTACTTTACAGCAAGAAACACGGAAAACTTGCAGGGCACAGGAGTCGTCGAGCATGACCCCACCGAGTTTCTCAATAGGCTAAGGCTGTGACGCTCAGCTGTTGTGTGATGTCGGATCGCTTGAGGGGCGGGAGTAGAGCAGGCGGGGGAAGAAGACCACGAAGTCGTCGAGGCTCTGAGCATTGGCCATGTTGAATGTGACACCGATGTTTTGCAGGACGATGCACTCGAGTATATGGCAGGTTATATAATTCGTAAGCAGCATTTCAGTGACCATAAAGGTACCGACAATGCGTCCTTTACGTGGGTAGACCAGGTTTCAAGGGGATTTTTAAGAAAACCATCCGCAAGCTTCGTCGATGGCGTAAGAAATTTAGAATCAGTTTTTCTCGCTATGAACTCGGCTGATATAATGCATTGCAAAAATATAAGGCAGCGATTATTCGACAAAGCAGCACATGTGAACCTTCCGGACAGTGTCAAACGATTTTTTTTAAGTGCCGGGTATTTTTCCGAATGCGACACTTAAATTACCAGTTAAAAGTCAAGAAAGCAAAGAATAAGGTGTTGCGCTGCAAAAAGTTAAATAAAATTACCCTTTGAAGTGGTATATAAAATATATACAACTACATATTTGGAACCGTTAAAACTTCTTTTGATTTGTTTTAATTCCGTGAATAATCTTTGAAGGCAACATCGTTAACACAGTATCTTCATAATAGTTTCATGGGATTTTCCTTAATGTATCGGGTATATATGAATATCTCTTCACTGATGCAGTGAAATAACGCCCGGGGAAATAAGCGCGGCTGAAGGTCACCCACACAGAAGGGGATTCTGTGCAAAAAACTGTGGATAACAAAGCCGGCGTTGGATAAGCTAATACTATTATTTTCTTTATAAAGACCATATACAGCAATTTTGCTTATATAAAGTAGTTGTTGATCCTTATCATACAGCTCCTATTTCTTTCATCTGAAAACTGCTAAAGTTTCTATTTCAGTATATTCTACCTTGACGGCAGGCTGTTGATTCTTAGCCGAAAAAAAATTTGATTTTTCAAGGTATGCCATGGATTTTTCATAAAAATTTAATTCAGTTGAGTTGTCAATATCAGTTTGATTTAACAATAAAGCTTCTTCAAGCAACAATAAAATGTATAGCAGGGTTGCATTTCTTCTCCTGCTTCTACTTATTAGATATGCCTTGGGTATGATCGGAAATATGTACATACAACTTAGGATAACAATATATTTGAAGAATTTTTTTTATTTCAAATGTCAATACCAACATATCAATTGAGATTTAATTGAATTCATTTCGTAGTTTGAATTTATAGTGTGGTTAGTGTGAGACAAAGAAATTGTGCAAAACTGAATAACGAGTCTTTCTGATATCAGATTTGTCCGGTAAAGAAAATAAAGTTCAGGAAGGATTGAATTTTATGAAAACTAATAACATGCAGGCCAATGCACAATCATTGTATCACGAGAGATAAGTTTGAATTCATTCTTTCCCACATTCATGTAAAAAAAAGTACGGCCTTTATTTGACCTAAACAAAAAGTTCATGGGGAAGAATCAGTTAGAGGAAATGCACTGCGTTGACGAAGCGTTCCTTACTTCAGTAGGCATGGATGCAAGCAGTTTTAAGAGGAAAAGCAATGCGATATGGGTACAAGCTTTGATTGGTTTGTGAATTAGTTGAGTCCTATCAAGGGGCATCAGCGAATATAAGTGTGAAATACAGTGATTTTAGAGTACGCTAAAATGTTGCTCAAAAAATGGAGTAATGAAACTACTCACCTGCCCCCTTACAGCAGTAGGCTTCTCCTCTTAAATTTACCTTCTCTGGAAAATCGTAGGGTTTTACTAGGTGTAATGTTCCTCCATAAGCTGATTGTTGGTGAAATCGATTCATCTGATCTTGTTAGTCGACTGAGTTTTGTGTCCATTCCACCAGCATCACACATATATCAACGTATACAATTAAACAACCGGAAATAAAGTTTGTCAATACGCGAATAGCTCCAACCGTACGCTGCGCGGAATCACGTCCATTCCGCCAGCAAATCTCATATCGCTCTGGTATTCGACTTTACATAAATAAATATTCGACCGTATGTCAGGGAGGATTGGAGACTCGGCCTCTTCAACCATCCTGTGAATAATTCAAGATTTCCAAGCACAACATTCATTAAAACATCTATCGTATGCGAGGGGGGATTGGAAACTCGGCCTTCCCAACCACCCGGTGAGGATGGAACAGTCAATGATTTTCAAGACCATCCTTATGGATGAACCGATCGTTTTATAAGATGGACCTCAATCACGGCCACTCTAATCTTTCCAGGTAATAACCAACCAGCTCTGATGACAACATTGCGTGAATAATCGACCGTATGTGAGGGTGGATGGGAGACACTGCCTCTCCAAACATCTCATCTAATACTTTAATCCATCTTGTGTAGTTTTTAAGTTATGTGCAATTTTAATAGTATCTGTCCTTAGTCGACCTCTTTGTTTGTGTCGACTTAAAACAAACTAATAAATAAATAAATAAAAAAGAATCCACCTACATTTCGATAACTTTTTTACCACAATTCCACTTACGGAGATGGGCTTTAATGTCACGGATATAAGAGAGAAAACCGCGTATCTTGCATTCTATTGATCGACTAAAAACAGCTAAAAAGGCTTGAACGTGGATCATTTTACAAATATAACTGTTTTCAAATGGTTTTGGTGGGCTTATCTTCAAATAATTTTGGACTACGACGATTTTCACCGAAAGAAGACAAACATGTTCTGGTAAATAGTGGTCAGATAAAAACATACCAAGTTTTTTCTTCTAGGGTATCCATTAGAGGAAAAAAAGTGTACCTGCCCCTTATATCACACTACACCGATTTGGCAGTACAAAATTCATGGCATCTTCATCGAAACTATGGCGGGACTCTTGCTATGTTGAAGTTTAGAAGAAGGATTGCATCTGTTCTGCTGACTCAGAATAGGAAGCCTCCATATCAATATTGACATAAAGAACGATCGACTTGATCATCTGATCACTATGCAACCGAGAAAAACAAGATGCGGGGAATGTAATGATCGAGCAGCTACAAGATACCAAAAGTGTGATATTGGACTCTGTGCAAAGTATTTTGTTGCATATCATTCTAAGTCATATTACATACCTATACGTGCCTAGTGTACTATACATAATACACTTGTTTTCTGCTAAAGATATTATTTAAAAAAGAAAATTTTTCTTAAAATATTTATTCTTAGAAACAATTTTGAAGTTTTTCTTACTACGTTACCTTTAGGCATATCTGGGTTTCATTAATTTGACGTTAGAAAAATGGTAATTTTTAATAAACTGGTAACAACTTAGTGCGGTATCGCACTAAGGGGTTAGGGGTACCTTTCCTTTGTTCATATGCATTGTTTTTGTTGTTGTTGAAGCGCTACTTAGCCCTACCTAGGTAGTCAGTATCTTACCCAGTAATGTCATCAAACTCTTCTAACGGAAGTCCTAGAAACCCAGCGGACTCGAGAGGGGTGGACCAGAGGGAAATGGGTGTTAGAAGAGTAGGCGCGGTTGAGCAGACAAAAAGATGGTTAGTATTATGGGGGGACAAGCCGCATGCCAGACAAACATTAGGCAAGTGGGGGTTCAGTCTTAATAAGTAAGAGTTTAACCTATTACAATATCCAGACCGGAGTTGGGGCAGCATCACCGTGGTCTCCCTAGGGAGCTCGCGCTCCTCTTCGGCAATGGGTGGCGTTGTTGCCTGAAGAACGGCGTTCGCCGGGAAAGAGCCGACAAAGGAATTTACCGAATTCGTATGGATGAGGGTGAGGGCCTGCCGGTGCACCTTAGGATCAAACGGTGTGGAAATCAGGTGTCGGATCTTATCGGAGTTTTTGCGTAGATGGCTCCTTATGCTCCTGGGGGCTGTATTCTCGTTGAATAGGCGTCCGCAGCATCCGAACAGGAATTGCCTGGTCAACATCTCACTATGCTCTTTAACGCCGAGCATTTTCGCTTCATTATGGAGATGGTTCTCAGGAGACATAAGAAGACACCCAGTGGCGGTTCGAAGGGCGGTGTTCTGGCAGACCTGCAGCCTCGTCCAGTGTGTGTCAGCTAGCCCCGGCGACCATATTGGGGTCGCCTAGCTCAGTACCGGCTGACCAATTGCTTTGTATGTAGCTAGTAACGTTTCTTTGTCTTTACCCCAAGTGCTGCCAGCTAGCGACTTGAGGATTTTGTTACGGCTTTGGACTTTATTGGCAATTGCGGTTACATGAGCGCCGTATTTGAACATGTTATCAAACGTCACCCCTAAGATTTTGGGGTGTGAGACAGTTGGTAGCTTGACACTATCAACGTAGACGTCTAATTCCATGTTCACTTGCGTTGTCCACGTCGTGAATAGGGTGGCCGAGGACTTATTCGGTGACAATTGTGAAGGCCCTGATCCTGAGGCTCTGGAGACCTCACAACAACTATACACATACATATATATATATACACATACCTTATAAACGTATACCTTTTATGAATAAAATGGATTTTTTTATACTTGTGAGAATTAATATCAGAATTTCACATTTTGCACATACGCCCTTTTACCCCGCAAGCACGCCTGCGTTTGCCCAAAACAGATAGCATAAATACCCATGCACATATGTACATACATATTTCAGAACTTATTCATACCTTTTATTTTTTACAATATTAGGCACACCCTAATGCACGTTTTACAGAAAATCAACAGCGACGCTAAGGGGCCACCAACCTAACTACGCCCGGCAATAGAAAATATGTAGTGCACAAACAAAAACAACCACGAGCATTCCAATAAGCAAAAGGGTCGGCCGACCAACTTAAGCAGCGGTGATTTGCTACACCCGCGCGCACGCATACATATTTTGGCAACCCAATGTTAGCGGACATAGCATAAAGAGGAGAAGAAAAATGCATTGCTAGCATTGGCAGCAGGTACAAATGGGATTGCAGGAAAATAACCAGCATATGTACATACATATGTATGCAAATAATATTAATGTTGAGAGAATGTCCAGCTGATCGATGGAGTGCGAGAAAGCAGCTGACCACAGGCAATGGGGCGTTCCGAGTGGAAGCGGCACCACGGCAAAAACAGCTAGAATGCATGAAATATATGGGAAATATGTGAATACTAAATACTGATGTATAAACTCAGTGGAAGATGCGCCGTTAGGTTAAGATTTAGTTTTAAGAATTGTTATTGTAATGTAAACCTGGGGTTCTCACCTCACACAGAGCGAAAACCACCTAATAAAATAGAACAAAAGTAAGAAGATATCTCTATAGCTTTTCTTTAATAAGAATCCCTACTTACTTTAGGTGGGATAGTCTTTTTAATAAAATCAAGAAGAAATCTTCGAATATATATGTGGATATCACCTTGAGTTAATAAAGAAGGCGTTCTTCTTATTTTAATAAGGTTATCTCATTGAAGTTATTAAAAAGATCATCTCCTTATTTTTATTTGGTTATCTCATTGAAGTTATTAAAAAGATCATCTCCTTATTTTTATTAAGTTTTCTTATTGAGTTTACTAAAAAGATCATCTCCTTATTTTTATTTGGTTATCTCATTGAAGTTATTAAAAAGATCATCTCCTTATATTTATTAAGTTTTCTTATTGAGTTTACTAAAAAGATCATCTCCTTATTTTTATTTGGTTATCTCATTGAAGTTATTAAAAAGATCATCTCCTTATTTTTATTAAGTTTTCTTATTGAGTTTACTAAAAAGATCATCTCCTTATTTTTATTTGGTTATCTCATTGAATTAACTGAAAAGATAACCTCCTTATTAATGTAAGGTAATCTTCTTGAATTTATTAAAACTCGTGTTTGATTATAAACAAATATTCTTTATTCGTAAAATACGACTTCAAATAAAAACACATTCATTCCTTATATGTAAGTATAAAGGCAGTGTTAAAAAATAAACTTAAATAAATGTATTAGAATTCTTTTCATACATTCAAAATTACATATTAAATTTTACTCACAATTAAAAAAAAAATGAAATTACCAATACCTTTTTTTCCTTAAAACTTTGAGACCATTATTAAGGCAATAAAAGTGAACAGGTGGGCCGTCTAATGTTTTGAAATTTATGATATCATATATTTCAGAGACAGATCCTATAAGATATGATTGAAACCTTTCTGAAAAACTTATATGTTTCCATTTTTTCCCAACAATTTCTACATTATTATCTTTAATTATAAAACTTACTACTTCATATCGTAGCTACCGACGAAGAAAGGCGCATTCAAAAAATTGTCAACGAAAAAAGGCGCATTAAAAATATTGCGGGAAATAAGGACGCATTAAAAAATATTTTGACGAAAGAAGGCGCAATAAAAAATATTTTGACGAAGAAAGGCGCATTAAAAAAAATTTTGACGAAAAAAGGCGCATTAAAAAATATTTTGACGAAGAAAGGCGCATTAAAAAATATTTCGAGGAAGAAAGGTGCATAACCAAGTATTTCGACGAAAAAAGACGCACTGTATACATTTACAGTAAGTTTCACAAGGGATTTGGTGCTGGATTGAAAAAAATTGGGCCAGCCCAGCCTAGGAAAATACTAAGCAGTCCCTGCATTTTAAAAGCTAAGCAGGTGCAAGCTGGAAAAATTTAGGTAGGACTATTACAGGTAAATAATCGTGGCAAAACTAGGTATGCCCCTTGGAGAATACACGGTAAATTGCTCGCAAATAAGAAAACATACGCTTTCCATGGCAAAGCCCTGGCAGGACCTAGGCGGAGTTGTCCGTTATAGGGAAAATCTAGCCAGGGCCTAGGTTAAGTATAGATTTTTCTTGGTTATTCCATTTGCTGGAATATAATCAGTAAAGGTCTACACCAAATTAAAAACAAGCTTTCCCATTTTGCAACTTATCGAAGCTCGTCTTTCTTTACTAAAAAATATTTTAAAGCGCCTTTCTTTCTTAAAAATTATTTTTAAGCGCCTTTCATTCTGAAAAATTATTTTAATGCGCCTTTCTTTCTTAAAAGTTATTTTAATGCGCCTTTCTTTCTTAAAAATTATTTTAATGCGCCTTTCTTTCTTAAAAATTATTTTAATGCGTCTTTCTTCAAACAAAAAAAAGTTTGCGCCTTTCTTCGTCGACAAACAGCTTTGCGCCCTTTTTCGTCGATAGGAACGATATATATTTACATCTTCATTCATTGTTAAAGTTACTACGTGACCAATTTTAAATTTAACGCCTCTAAAAACAATTTCATTTGTTTTCTTATACAAGCTGAGGTCTAAACTTGTTGATGATAAATGTTCTTTAATTTCCAAGCTAATTTCTTCGGTATTTGTGAAACTGTATTCTGGCTGAAAAAAATTATTTGCTAAAACACAGTGAGAGAAACGTAAAGAAGATTTGATTGCTAATGTCAACGGTACATTCGTTCTGGAAGTAATGCTGTGCGCATATTGTTTGTGCAACTGATGTTCAGCTTCGAACCGATTTCCAATTTCTTAATTATAGTAGGATAATGTACGAGGTTGTGGAATTTTGGTTTTAAATGCTCTTTAAATAATTTTTGGTAAGTACTATTATGTTCTTCAATTAAAACTTGGAGATCGTTTAAAATTATATCAGTATAATTGGATAGCAAGAGTAAATCAATAATTTTAACAAACAAAATAAGGAATTTGTATACCAAATCTTCTGGATCTATTAGATCTCCTATCATGAGCAATATTAAGTGAGAAAATATTTTCATTTGTCTTGCGTTCATTTTAAATGAACTGTTTTGTAAATGGTGTTTTTGTATAGGCGGACTTACATATATTGCCAATTTCTGTGTCCCCATACTGAAACAATTGCTTCCTATAATTAAAAGTCTCTAAACAAAAAATTTTTCTTTCGTATATGAAATAATACAAGATCTTTGAAAAGTTGTATTTGCAAACACCGTGGAATAAATCATGCATTAAATCACATGCAATGTTATCAGTTACATGAAAATTTGGAAGTGCATTGAATATGGAAACATTTTGAATGCCAGTAACAACTGGATTGTTAGTTAAAACATCGCTGCTATAGCTATGTTTATTTCGGAATGAACTTGGGACTTCAATGCAATCTGTACGAGTTTGATGCTTTTGCCTTCTGCATATTCTGCACCAAGAGTTCGCTGAAAACGAACTGACATAACCTAATGCCGAATTTAGCCCAAGATTATCGCCCAAAATTTGTGCTAACTTAAAATGTATTAAACAGCTCTTGTCGTCAACGTTGATTTGTAGGCCATTAGTTTCCAAGTTTTTTAAAATATTCAAAAGTGGTGTAAAACAAACAGTAAACCCACAATCTTGAAGATCTCGAGCTTTAACAAACCCAGCTAAAAATATATTTGATAATTTACTGAGCTGAAACTGCGGCAAACTTGGAAAGCTGTAATATATTCCACACATTTTTTGTTGCCCAGATTTACTTCCTAAGGGATCATTAATCTCGAAATCATCCAAATATAAAAAAATGGTATTGTAATACCAGTTGTATCACTGTTTGAATTTTTCCACAAATTACTATTGACCAAGTGAGAATAAGTACGAGATTCAGTAAAGTAATCCATATTTGAAAGGGTGGCTTTTAAAATCCCTTCACTTTCAAAAAATTGTTTAATTTGAAAAGGAATGTCTGAAAGCATGATTCAATTACTAGAAGGTTTGCTCTTCGTTTGACAGATGGCTTTGACACTCCCAATGTGTAAAATGTGTATGGGTTGCATTTGCAAAGGAAGGAAAAGGGGGAATAATTTGTTCCCCTTTTCGAAAAAAAGTAGGATAGTAGTAGTATTAAAAAACGAACATGTACACACAAAACGTTAACAAATATATAAAATAATACATATGATCGGGGCTATATACATACTAGGAGATCTAGGCCGTGCTTCTAAAGTGTTTTCATCCTAAGTAATAAGCCAAAAAATGGTTAAGCGACACTTTATTTTAATGTTTTAAAAGTTCACGGATGATATGCATTTTTACAAAGAAGCTTTTCATGGCAGAAAAACTATCGTTCATAATATTACAGATGAAGTAAAGTGGCGAACGACAGAGACATAACATGTACATACCAGACTCGATTCGCCTGAATGGCATCATTTCGAGGGAATAGTTATGAATGAATAGACATCCTTTCTAATCATCTGAACAAAATGCTAACGATTTTATCTCTACATATAATAAAATTGTAACAGGTCCGATGTCTGTACATTGAAGATATTTAAAAAAAAATGATGTCAGGGGTCATTATAAAGCCTCTAGAACCCAAATCAGCCGTTTTTAGAATTTTTGTCTGTCTGTCTGTCTGTATGGTTGTCCGGGCATCACTCAAAAAGTACTGAACATAATTGAATGAAATTTTTACCACTCTGTCACTTAACGTCTAACTTAAAACTTAGGATAACTTTCATTTAGATATCTCATCCAGTTCCCGAGTTATTGACCAAAATGTGGGTCCGGGTGACCAAAAATGTGCGTTTTTTACAATTATGCCCACGACACATAAAAACTATGAATGAAAATTTCACGATTATAATACTAGACGTCTATCCTAAAATTTAGGACATCTTCCATCAGGATATCAAATCCCGTTCCAAAGATATTGACAAAATGTGACCCAAATTACTTTTTCCAACATGGGTGTCAAATGAAAGGTAGAAATGTATACTACATAGTGATGTGAGTTTTATTTCAATATCTAAAATAATTTCGGAGATTTCACAAAAAATAGTGAAATCTCTGGTCATAAGCAACAACAGCCTAAGTCGGCTTAAGAAATAAGACCAGTTGAAATTTTTACTGGCAATTTTGAATAGCAACATCGAGACATTTTTCAAGACTATCATTGGTCTATTATTACTTTGTTTATAAACAATTAATCCAATATGCTTGCCAAAGTTATAATTCACATTTAAGTTGAGCTGCTTACAGCCCAAGCTAATAAAAACACAAATCGTGATTTTTCTATAGAAATATTGTTGTAAAAGGGCAACCGAAATTGAATTCAGTGCGTTGAAAGTTGACTCCAAGAAAGCTGTGGAAGCTGTCAGTCGCACTATGCAAGATATCCGGCACATATCGACATACAACTGATCCTGCAGCGCCTGACTGCTGGTGATGGTCTATGATATTTTTACAGATTCATACACGAATTGCAGTAAAGCATTTTGTCATTGTGAAAAAAATTAACAGATTGTTGATGGGGATGCGATGTGCAATCTGCAACGTTCACGGGACATTTGACGCGTGACGAATAGCGATTGAGCCGATCGATGCTATCAGAAATCCTGCCATGATGGTCTAGCTGCACGACTGCGCAATCGACCAGCGAGCTACCATTTTAATGTCAAATTGGTTGATGAATCACACACGGCAGCAGCAACTGAGAGGCGACAAATGTAGAAATTGCTGGCAATTGTGGTGTATTTATCCGTTATACCTGAAAACAAAAACATGAATCAAAGTTATAAAGTTCCACACACAAAACTTTTATATTACCTGCAATTTGCACTGCCGGATGAACGCTAAATAAAGCTCAATGCTGTAACTCTGAAAAGGAAAGGATACAACCATTTTATTGCTAAATTAACAAGTATTTTACAAACTTACCAATTTTCCGCATTGACAAAAAAAAAATATTTAAAAGAATTAATTTGAGACAAAAAGTCAAAACACTGTAAGTGCTGCTGAAAAAAATTTTTATCTTGGGATTTTGTTTTTAAGTACTAATTTTACATACATTTGCCAAGAAGAGACATTGGTAGTTGCCAATTTGTGAATGACAACTTTTTAGGGAGCAAGATGGCCTCAACTGACAGAATCTGTCATCGAAAAGCTAACCTGGTATAATTGAACCATGGTCTGAAAGTGTAATCTCGGTTTTTGCTGATGTTAAAGTAGGATTGTTATTAAGTACAACTTCTGAAAGTTCATCGCTAATAATATACCTTTGCGGAGGTTTGTATAGACCTTGTTTTTCTATTTCTTTAAAAAATTTGTATTCCGTACTTAAATCGAAAAATGGTTGAGAAATATTTTGAATTACTTCATCAAAAAAAGAGTTATTTTGATTAATATTACTAAATGATGTTAATATTTTACAAATTGGGTTTATAATATACTCTGCTACGGAATTTTGAATTTCAGAAACGTCCTTGCGGGAAAAGTTGGTATTAGAGTGCAGTTGAAGTAAAAATGAGACTATTGATTCTTTTAAAAATGTACCATTTTGCATCGGCATAACTTGATTTGGCGAAGATCCAATTTCCTCAAAATGTGGGGTATTATGAATAGTTGGGTTATCGTTACAAGACTGGCCATGATCAATTTCTACTTTTAAACGTTTTTTGAGATGAACTTTAAATCTATGAATGTTGTAAAAAAATTGTTTGCAATTGTATTCATAACATTGAAATTTATAAACTGTGGGAGTACCATGTAATGATTTTAAATGATTAATGAGCTCTAACGGATTTAAGTGAGTTCTCTTACAAATAAAGCAAGCAAAACTGGCCATTTAAAAAAAAAAAAACATCAGGCGAAGTTAATTCAATTTACTCAAAAGATTTGCCACTGAAGAAAATTCTTCAGATTTTAACTCAAAAAAATACTGCTCTAAAAATGCCCATACTTGCTTGCTTCTTTGGGAATACTCTATTTTATAAACATACGAAAGCTTAATGATGACATCAACACACTTCATATATGAAGTACATTTCCATTGCAGGCCATCGCAAAAAATTGGCTTTTTATTTCGATAAGTGTAGGTTGAATACCATTGCGAGTTGCCACGAGTGTTACGAAGTCTGTTTGACCATCAGCTATTGTTGGTTTGTTGTCTTTATTAAGACGCGAAGGCTTTAGTAAAGCGTGCAGCAGAATGGTACATATGCAATATTTAGAGTCTGTTAAAAAAAGCCATAAATAAATAACTTAACATTATATTTTTTTAAAGTGAAATAATATAAGGTATTTCAGATAGCAATGATGTTCACTTTTTGAACATGTGCGTTTTTCCATTTTATATTCTAATACGTTTTGGGCTACAACAAAACAAGTCTGCTTACATTGGCTGGTGTACATATACAGTGTCGGACGATACTATAGCACCCCCTATATAACATCGAGCTATAACAAGAACGTCTTTCATATGCGATTTCGATTTATTTTATTTACAAACATCGTTTACGTTGTAATGAATACCACTAAAGCCATTCTTGAACATTTCGTACACAATTCAGAATAACTCTGCAAACTTTGACCTAATTTTTCAACTTTTTTCCTCGGCACTTTAGAAAAATGCTGAGTACGCAGTTTTGTAGCCCATTCAATTTGACAAGTATTAAGCTCCTTGATTTTTAATAATTTTTTATGTGTATTTTTTCTCCATATAACGAAATCACAACATTCTTTTTTATATGGAGAAAATACATAACTTAGTTCGGGAAAAAATTTATTAAAAATCAAGGAGCTTTCGGAGCTACTTAATACTTGCACTTGCAACTGCGTACTCAGAATTGTTCTAAAGTGCCGAGGAAAAAAGTTGAAAAATTAGGTCAAAATTTGCTAAATTATTTTAAATTTTGTGCAAAGCTTTTAGTAAAACCTTGAACGACGTTTGGTACAACTTATCCCAACTTTTAAATGAAATTATCCGATGACAAAAAGGGGGTGCGATTGTATTGTCCGACACTGTATAACAATAGCGAATTTCTAGCCGTATATGAAATTGCCTGGTTTACCTTATATTATTTCATAATGTATTTTGATAAACAGCTTTACCCTTCGAAATGTTGTCGATGTGCATATACTTTAAAAAGAGTTCCCTCGAAGTGTGGTCTTTAATATCAGTATTGAAAATTTTAAAAATTTGCTTGTAAAATGTCTCCAGCTTTAAAAATATCATATTTCCCTTTCCAGGATGAATCGATTCAAAGTCTATCTCCACCTATGGAAAATTGATTTAAAATATTGTGTGATTTGCGCCTTGAATAAATTAAGAACTTAAAATTATAGTAACTTACAAGTTCATAACCATGAAAATCTTTGTAACGTGGCCACTCATTAAAAATACTGATCAAAGAAATGGCATCATGCAAATCTTTAATTCTTTGACCGGATGTCTCTCTCCAGTAAGTCAGAACTTTTTCCCATGGAGTGCAATTATTTTGCAGCCAGCACTTCTTTTCGTAATATGCATCGTAGTCATCTAAACATAATGAAATAAGTATACAATGTAAATACAGATAATAAATATATATTTACCGCTGGGCGAAATTGCTTGTGAATCTCGGGTATTAGAACTTTCCGGAAAATTATAATTGCTTTTATCTGCATTGACCCATCGAGAAAACAACTTTCCTGTGGGATTTTTTTTTCCGTACTTTCTAGCTAAAAAGTATGTTTCATAGATACAAAATAAATTACCTGAAGGAGTTTGTTGGTACGGAGTTAGCAGACTTTTGTTTAGTATATTTGCAATGTTTTATATGAAACATTTATTTGGTAATTTTTTTATAAAAATATGCAGTTTTTTAGCTCTTGAATTCAAGTGTAACCCTTCACTAATAATTTAATTTTCACTCTATTTGGTTGAAAAAAATGAAATAAGTGTGTGTAAATTACTGAAAATATACTAAAAAAAAGTGTGCTAGCTGCATGATTATGTACGTATGTACATATGTACATTAGAGTGGTTCCCATAATTTCTTACAACTTACCGCCCTTTCTTTTGGGAATACATCGCATATAGAGGTGGCCCATCTCTGCATTTCTGCATACGTAAATTTTTTTTGGCTTCCAATATATTTTTCGATAATGCATTGGCACAATGTATTTTGGTGTTTGGCTTCCAGCATCCCTTTTTCTTCCTGATACTGGAGTATTAGCTGGCCTTTTACGGTACTTTTTAAAAGTTCAATTAGGCTCCCACTGCCTATGCAACCACATGACGACTGAGGTAATGGCGAATACTCTCCTGAATTTTTGGCAGCATTCAAGTCGCTCGAAATTTTTTCTAATAATTCCAAAATTTTACTGCTCTCATCACGCTCAAATGGCACATTCTAAAAATTGCATGCGTTAAGATACATACACATTTTTTATGTTATGATGCACTTACCATGTTCTTTCGCCATTCTTTTAAGCCTGCTTTAAATTTGATCTTTTCACCAAAAAATCTTGGAGGAAGTTTATCGAACAAATCGTCGATATCTTTAAGCTCAATCTTTATTAAAATAAGCGTGGATGTGAGGCCATAGTCCATCAGAATCGGTAAAACTTCCTCCCTTAGCTCCCACGATTTAAAAATAATCAAGGCTTCGTTTTGAGGAACATCGCCAGAAGCGTAGCAATTTTCTTCAAAATTTAAATTATCCATTTCGAAAAATATATTTAATATACATGCGCCGGTCAATACTCACTTTACAACTGAATAAATTGCAAATGCATTATACCTACTTAATAATCAAAAATGTTAAACGAAAAATACAGTTAGAATTGGCGACGTTGACATGCTTATGCTTGTGCATACATATGTATGTACATTCATATGTGTATATACATATGTGTTTTCTTTCCACACTTGTTTTGCACTCTGAAACGCGGTTGCCACAGCATGTTTTTTTTGGACCAAAAATGGACCAAATTTCAAACAAAGGACCAAATTTATTTTTTCTTACTAATACACGAACTATTTAATTTTTAAAAAATAATACATATAACAATAACAAAAAAGAAGTGCTTTAATTCACGTTGCACGTTAAACAAATTTGAAATACATTTCATCATATGAAGGGTTCAGAACCAAAAGGATCTAAGTGACATTTTTTTTGAAATTGAGTTATACCCATATATGTATGTATAGTGAAATATGGTGTTTATTTGTTGAAAAAGAGATCCGAGTCATTTCGGACATTGTAGTGCCATCTATTTCCCATACTATAACTGCCCTACCCAGATTTTACATTGAATTTTCCAAAGGCAGTCAATTTTAAACTTGAATATCTCAAATCAATTGCGAAGTCACTTAGATCCTTTTGGTTCTGAGCCCTTCATATATAGGTGAATTTTTCAGTCTTATACACATATTTAAACATATTAAAAATACTTATTTTGGTAGGTATCTGCCACAATACCTCGAAGTGTTATAGGTACAAAATTTAAAGTTACAAAAAAGTTTCCTTTTATATATACTCGAAAAATTTTATGACAAAAACATACAGAAAAATAATAAATTGCATAAAGCTCTTCAATTTCTATAGTGAGGGCCTGGGTTTTGAGAGAAAAGTTCTTTGGCCAGCATAATATTATTAATTTAAGCAAATTCTAATTTGTTTCGAAGCTTTGTTTTAATTAGGGAAAGTTCGAAAAATTTGCGCTCTGCGGCTGCCGAACTATGTGACAGACTCAATAAGTCATATACGAAATTGATTAAGTCTGCAAAACTTTTTTCATTCATACCATTCCTATGTAAGCCAACTTTCTCCCAAAAAGCGGAAACATCCATATCTGACCTAAGGTTAAGATTCTGAAGCCTCAAAAGTTTCCATTGTGTAAAAATTTTAACACATTATTTTTCCACTTACCGACCAAATTTTGGGAGCAGTGTTATGCAATTTTAGCCAAGTGAAGAAGAAAAAGTACCAAAATCGTGACCACTTGCCAAAAATGGACCAAATCTGAAAAAGTGGCATCTATAGTTTATGAATATGTACATACTTATGTATGTATATACATATGTAAATTGAGTTAGCGGTTTACAGTCGACAACAACATTGCGTCAAGAAAAATTGAGTAAGAAGATTTCTATTTATTGTAAAAAGGTATACTTTTAAATAATATTAAAAAGATTTACCTCCCGAATATAAGAAGAAGTCTCTATGGAAATATCTACATTCGACAACAACAATGCGTAAAGAAAAATTGAGTAAGAAGTTTTCTATTTATTGTAAGAAGGTATACTTTTAAATAATATTAAAAAGATTTACCTCCCGAATATAAGAAGAAGTCTCTATGGAAATATCTACATTCGACAACAACAATGCGTAAAGAAAAATTGAGTAAGAAGTTTTCTATTTATTGTAAGAAGGTATACTTTTAAATAATATTAAAAAGATTTACCTACCGAATATAAGAAGAAGTCTCTATGGAAATATCTACATTCGACAACAACAATGCGTAAAGAAAAATTGTGTAAGAAGTTTTCTATTTATTGTAAGAAGGTATACTTTTAAATAATATTAAAAAGATTTACCTCCCGAATATAAGAAGAAGTCTCTATGGAAATATCTACATTCGACAACAACAATGCGTAAAGAAAAATTGAGTAAGAAGTTTTCTATTTATTGTAAGAAGGTGTACTTTTAAATAATATTAAAAAGATTTACCTCCCGAATATAAGAAGAAATCTCTATGGAAATATCTTCGTCTCTGACTTCTGTCCTCTTTTTAGGCCTCGGAGCTGTTCAAAGAGACAATCTTCTTATTTTTATGAGGATTATTTGGCTCTGTGCACGATTGCAAGTTTTTATATTCAGTGGTGGTTTTCACCTCCGCTGACGGTCGGGCCAAGCAGGGGTTTTCACCTCAGCCGCCTTTAATATAGCTAGCCATATTCAATAAGAAAAGAAGGATTAGTACCCAATTAAAATTAAGATTGTAGATTTGCGAAAAGAAGATAAAATCCCACAAATAAATAACACATTTGAATTGAAAACAAATAACAGGGTTTTATCAATTGAGAGGACCTTTAGGGAATTTCTAATTTCAGAACCCTGGACGGACTGAGCGTACTCCAGCAATCAAGGAAAAGTCCGTCACACAATGCCAGGCGAAAAATTCGAACACGGCTGGGAGGTATGAATTTTTGCGAGAGCAGAGTTCTTCAACGGAGGGGCCTGTTGCCAGAATCGTACAATCGTCGGCGTAAGACACGATCGAGACACCCTCTGGTGGGGGGGGGGGAAGTTTCAATATATAATAGTTAAACAGAAACGGGGATAGGACACCACCCTGTGGCATCCTGTGGCACCCCTTGTTTAACTATTCTGGGTTTTGATCTGGCGCCTCTGAATTCAACCGACGGTTGACGGCCACTCAGGTGCAGATGTAGGTATTGTATTGGTTTGTTGAACTCTTTGCGTACGTTTGGTTAGACTGTATATATACTTATTTATTAGTTTTTTTTTTGTGTAAAATAATTATTATCAACTGGTCTTGGGCTCATAAAACTTACAAACATATGTGAATGAACAGACCTCAAAAACCAACAACAAAATATTTATTAGTCTTCAATGTGTTTGTTGTTTTCGTGCACGAAAGTTTTATTATTAATTTTTTTGTGTCTGTTTGTGCCTATATTGTGTTTTTTTATTTCTTATTTATTTGCACTTTTATGTTTATTAAATTTTGGGTAAATGTACCTTTTTATTACAATGTTTTTCAATATTTTTTTCCACTACTTCGATGGGCGAAGTAGGACCATATCAGAGTTGGGTTACTTTGAATAAAAAGCTTCAAAAATAAAAAATTAAATTTGATTTGAGTGATTAGTGAAATATTATTGGTTATGCAAAAAATTTTGAAACACGAATAAAATTTCAATTTCTATTCAAGCTTTTGAAAATAAAAAATAACTCAACGAGATGCAGCAAAATTATACCCGTGTGTGCGTATAGACATAATTAGCCAATTCACAAGGTCTCTTATAGTATTATGTCGTATATTTTTATACCTTTCATGAACATGAAATTTTATTATAACTTTGGTACGATGTTTGTAAGTATGAGAAAAAAAGAGATAGGCCGATAAACAATACGCGGCAAAAATTTGTGCTTAATTTTAAACCATTCATTGGTTTACACAATCTTTAAAACATTTTTGTAATAAATTCCAAACCTTTCAATTACCTACAAAAATTCTCAATTTTTCGCGGTTTAGATTTAAAACCTTACTGGGATATCGCCATTTTGTATAGGATTAATCATTTTCGGAACCAGCAATATCGGACCAATACAAGCCATAGCTCCCATACAATCGATTGTTCCGGTAAACAGGTTTTGGACGTAAAATTTGGCAGGTTTGGTGCTTATTGTATACAAAAGTAAGCTTCCAATGTTTTTTGGCTGTAATTAAAAAAAGAATGAAAAACTTTGATTCTTCTTTTGGATTATTTTTATTTGGTCTTTTAATTTTTTTTACATTAAGTCGAGAATATGATGTCATGTAAATGGCCGCCGCCACAGTTGATTGTCATTTGAGGCCTTTTTATGGCATTTTCAATCACGTTGGCCAAAACTTCCGACGATAGGTCCTCACATTCTTGACGGGTATTGTCTTTAAGAGCTGCAAGAGTCTGAGGCTTGTTGACATAAACCCGCGACTTCAAAAAGCTTCAAAAGCCACAAAAAGAAGTCTGGAGCGGTCAAATCAGGCGATCTCGCTGGCCAGTGCAAATCGCCAAAACGGGAGATTAGGTGCCCGGGAAATGCATCCTCCAGCATATCGGTTGTGGCACGTGCAGTGTGTGTTGTTGCACCGTCTTGTTGGAACCACATGTTTTCCAATCCCAATTCATCAAGTTGCGGCAAAAAGAACTCGTTCATCATTGCTCTGTAGCGCTCACCATTCACAGTAACCGTTTGGCCCGCGACGTCTTCAAAAAAAAAAGGTCCGATGACTCCTCCAGCGAAAACAGCACACCATACAGTCACTTTGAGCGGGTGTGATGGCTCTTCGTGGGTTACACGCGGATTTTCAGTGCTCCAGAAGCGAACATTTTGCTTATTTACGTACCCGCTAAGATGGAAATGGGCCTCATCACTCATGATTATTTTTGATGAAAAATCATCTTCCTCTTAGTGGTGATTAAGGATTAAGGAATATTCCGCGTTCTGGAGCAGTGTAGCGTAACATTGTTTATTAACGTGTATTTCGCATGTGTTTACTACACAAATGTCACAACAGAACTGACTTTAGGGGCCAATAACAAAATGTATAGAATTTTCTGATAGGAGGATTACTTTTATGTAACTATATATGTAATGTGTGCAGTGAAAACCAGACAGATCGGGCAACCGTTACATATAATTACCATACAATCGATAGTTTCAATTTTATTGCGCTATTAAAATTTTATATGCAAATGACAGTAAAGAAAAAATCATTGTTTTATAATCATAGCATATATGAGACCCTGTGAATTACCTAAACATGTCTTTATAAATATTTTTTTGGGTATTGCTGTATAAATTGAGATTCACTGAGTTGATTAGATGCAAGTTTGCTACTATTGCTGGGCGAAATAAGCTTTTTTGCGAGACTTCTTGGTGGAACATTTTCGTTTTTTATTATTCGCATTTCCATGACAATCGGCGTGAATATAATTCTAAACAAAATTTGGTTTGGTCATATATGTAGACCAAAAACGTTTAAAATTAGGCTAAAATTTTTAGCCGTGTAGTATTTTTGGGCCATTTCGCGGTTGTTATGTTTATTGTGCTTGCAAATAAAAAAACTCCACACACGGGGATGTTGTTGTTGTTGTAGCGCTACTTAGCCCTACCTAGGTAGTCAGTATCTTGCCCAGTATTGTCATCAAACTCTTCTAACGGAAGTCTTAGAAACCTAGCGGATTCGACAGGGGTGGGCCAGAGGGATATGGGTGTTAGAAGAGAAGGCTCGGTTGAGCAGACAAAAAGATGATTTGTATTATGGGGGGACAAGTCGCATGCCGGACAAACATTAGGCAAGTCGGGGTTCAGTCTGGATAGGAAAGAGTTTAACCTATTACAATATCCAGACCGGAGTTGAGACAGCATCACCCTAGTCTCCCTAGGCAGCTCTCGCTCCTCTTCGGCAATGGGTGGCGTCGTTGCCTGAAGAACGGCGTTCGCCGGGAGAGAGCCGACAGAGGAAACCGAATTCGTATGGATGAGGGTGAGGGCCTGCCGGTGCACCTTAGGATCAAACGGCGTGGAAATCAGGTGCCGGATCTCATCGAAGTGTTTGTGTAGATGGCTCCTTATGCTCCTGGGGGGCGGATTCTCGTTGACCAGGCGTCTGTTCGGATGCAACAGTTGAACAGGAATTGCCTGGTCAACATCTCGCTATGCTCTTTAACGGCGAGCCGTTACTACTTAGTGAAGGTTGTTCTTGTAATCAATGTTGTCAATATATACTTATTGCAGAACATCGCAATAACCCGAAATATCCCAGAAACCACGACAGAATAATCCCTAAAATAATTCGAAAATGGTCACAAAAGGTTTTAATTTAATCTCTAAAACAAAGTATCCTGAAACTACCCCCAAAAGAAGCAATTACCCCGAATTTAAGCCAAATCACCTCAGTGAATCTCAGTTTACACAAAAAACTATATAAGAAACCTTCATACACATTATATGGTTACGGGTACATTTTTTCAGTATCTCGTTGTAATAGAAATAATAGTAGTAGACAATACCAATTTCAATAAAGCCTGCTGGGATGGTTTTCTTATTACCACAGAGAGCGCCATCGTTGCGCTTCCCGTTTCGTCTGACGTACGAGAAGGGGAAAGAGCGTTTCGCATGGTGCTTCTCACCAACTCATTCCGTCAGGTAGAATAAAGGAGGTGCGTCCGTACTTTCCCGCAGAGGCAGCGGCCCTGGTAAATGAACGGGACCATGTTAGACGCTTGGACCCTACGGATCCTCAAATCAATGATCTTAATGCGGAAATCAGACGCTTAATAGATAAACACAAACGTGCTAAGTGGGAGGAGCACCTAAGGTCTTGTAACCTCTCTGCTGTAGTTGGCAAATTATGGTCTACGGTGAAGTATTTGTCCAACCCGAATAAACCTAATGACAAAATATTCATCGTCTTCTGCGATAAGGTTCAGTCGAAACAAAAAGATGCGCGAGCACCTTCTGCCGACAATTTGTGCTGCATACTCCGTTGGACAAAGAAATTCGCCGAACCACCAGGGAACGCACAAACTCAAAAATAGCGCCCATTTCCGTCTCCACCACAGAGGTTCAAGAAGCCATTCGGAGATCTAAAAACACCAAATACATAGGCCCAGATGGCATTTCCATTCTCATGCTGAAACATCTCGTGGTCCCACTGCTAAAGCCAGCTGCAGTAGGGGAGTCATATCGTCCGATATCACTCCTCTCGCCAGTAGTGAAAGTGTTGGAGACTGTCTTACTTCCTTACTAGATCCGTCTTCTCCGAATTCAGCCTGAGGCAACAATCATGTGCCCACCGACTTAGTCTTGCCAACGTTATTTCCATGATCTCGCTCATCACGGAAGGAAAGGGACCCGAGGCTAGGATCGCCACGTCGTCGGTGTGCCTCTACATATCTGCTTCCTAACTTTTGTTCCCCCCAGCTCGGCTGATATTTCGTCCCTAAGGAGTAGGGACGTGATCCAGTTCCTTATTGCCTGCTTCACCCCCACCCTTGCGAATTTGGTGTTGCAAAGAAAGGCCTCTGGAAATACCAGTTTTGCAGTAGTCTCGATCTTGCCGATAAACGTTGTATAAATTTAAATCAAAAAATTCGCCATCCGAAAAATTGGAGTTGAGCCATGATTCAATAATAAGGAAGATATCATATTCCAAATGTGGACTTAGTCCAGAGGCCAGAGACATTTCGATTGTAGATACTCAGATCACAAGATATATTTTTTTCTGGCGCTGCTAATTGCTAAGTATCATCGCCACGGGAACCACTTTTTCGACGGTTTTTGAAAGGCTTGATTTTCTGTCAGCCGGCCAGAGCTTAGGATCCAAGACTTTTTCCATTAGTGCAAGCGAAACACCAAGCTTGAAGTTAATTCGAGTCATGTCTTTAATGTCTTCGTCCTTTTTTACCAGAGGGAAAAATGTTAGATGTTGATCACTAATGCATGCGTTTTTGAAAACAAAGGAATTAAGACTATCTGCAGTGACACTAGGTTTAAAGGAAGATAGATGAAACCATTTCCTAGAGCTAATAACGTCAAGTTCCTTGTTATCACTAAATCCGATTATTAAATTAGAAGAGCGTTTCGTATTTTGTTTCTTATTCCCTTATTTACTATTTTTCGGTTTTTTGTGCTGAACTTTGGTCCATTGTGCAGAAGAAGGCGAGTTTTTATTGGCACAGGACAACAAAGATATTGGCATCACAGTAGAAGACAGCATCTCATTGTTATTAAGAACACGTGGCAGAAGCTGAGTATTACCAACAGCAGAAGATGAGACAGCAACAGAGGAGATGTCGGATTTCTTGTATGAAGCAGCTGCAGTAGCATATGAAAGCGAACCATCCGATAATGTTGAGGTTTGCATTGTCAAAGGCGTTGAAACACCATTATTAGAAGTTACAACAGCCGAGGCAACAGGTTGAGCAACAGCGTTATAGGCGACGCAGGCTGCGGCGGAAGGCAGATAGCCGTTAGATAACAATGTAGAAATAGTACGCATGTCATTCAATCCGGTTGGATAGTCACGCGACACAATTTGTGAACAATGAATGAATCAATCTAGTTGTATAGTCTCCATAACCGTACGATTGTTGTCAACGCAATTGTTTTTGTTTTGCATTTCCTTCACTTCAATAGCAAGAGAAGCAATAGCAGAAAGCAACTCATCAAACAAAGCTTATTTTCTAATGAGCAAACCATGGCTTTTAAGAGGTCAGACTGCACAACGAGTGATTTGAACTCAAAGAGTTGACAATATCAACCAAGCGTGAATTTTCAATTTTAAGAGCGCCGATTTCTTTTAGAGCTAAGTCTAAAGCACGCATTTGCTTTGAAGAGTCGTCTAAAGTCGATGTAGAAGTATGAAGTTGCCAGTAACATTAAGATCGATTGTAGGGGGTGGCGTGCTAAGAGGGCTTCGCCGAACAGAAACACACCTGTCTCATTCAAACTGCTTGCCTGTTTCTCTTAGGCACTCAAGATCAGCCGGAGGCAGGGACGGATTCAGATGAGGGGTCCAGGGGGTCCGGACCCCCCCCCGAAATGGATGACCAGTTACTTATTACAGATTCTGTTCGAACGTATCTGCAGAAAACCGGCCGAAAACCTTTATTGAAGCTCTGAACGTTTGTGATATACAGTTTCACAGAAAAATACATAGCTTTCTCACTATAGGTGCTACACTGCCAGTTACGGTAGCTTCAAGCGAACGATCATTCTCTACTTTACGGAGAGTAAAAACCTATTTGCGAAATAAAACTGGAGAAGAACGTTTGAATAAATTTGCAATGTTGAATATTCACAAAGATATCGAAGTTACTCATGAACAAATACTGGATATTCGGGCAAGAAAAGGAAGGAGAATTGATATTAGTCTATAGGTATTGTATGTAAATTGATCTGGCATTATCTCGTCATCGCTTATAGAATTGAACATCTTTACTCAACAATTAAATATTATAATGAGAGAAGTATAGCAATGGCACATATCGTCTGCCATTCGAAAATTTAAGAATACATTGCAAATATATAATAATTGTACTGTGTAAGTATACATATATGAGTGAGTTTTTGTTATTCACACCCCCGATTATTATCTTCCAACTTTTCTTGTGAATGTTGTATCGGAGATTTCAAATCTGGACCCCCCTCGAAAAATTTTCCTGGATCCGCCCCTGGCCGGAAGAATATTGACACATTCCAAATGAAACAGATCATTGCACAGAAACACGGCATTGTAGAGAGCAGGCAAAAACAATAATAGTGAGTACTGTAAAAAAGGAGTCACTGTCTTACTTATGCATAGTTTGAGCAAAATAGCTATTATAATTGCTATAGATTAGCTGTTGTAATATTTTCTCTTTATAGAGTCAATATCTCACATTAAGATCTAAATTTATTTTATGAAAATGTAGCAATGCAATTAATAAAAATGTTTTAATTACACTTGAGTCAGCAAGTCGGTAAAAATTATTAGATAAATAGTCGTCGTTTAAAGAGCGAACATAAATACGTCCGATCACCACAAAAGACTAATGTACGCGTGCTGCGCTTCCGAGAAGGGGGTATTCTGACAAAGTTCGAAAGTTTTTAACACGAAGCATGTGAGGCTTATCGGCCGAAAGTCCTTGGCCACCACTTCTGCCAGATTTGGTAATAAAAAACCATCCTGGTTTCTTTCCACGTCGACGGCATGTGGTTATGAATGGTGCATGCTGCGAAGATCTCCCTAATTTCCTTAACCAAAGATTCCTAAGTCTTCTGCAGCATAATAGGAAGTATGCCATCTACTCCCGCTGATTTATACGGTGAAAGCTGTTAATTGCCCAGGCAAGATTTTGTCTATCAAAGAGGTCAGTACTTCCAGTAGTGCCACCTCTCTTCTTTGCTCCAACTCTCCAGAGGCATCCGAAAAGTGGGCTTCTATTAGAATGTCAAGGGTTTCCGCTGATGACCCCGCCCATATCCCATCAGCGCGTTTAACGAAGGTCTTTTTTGTGTGGCTTCTGGCGAGTATTTTCCCAAACCATGCTGCGTCCTTCGTGGACTCGATTAACGCGCAGTACTCCATCCAGGATTTCGTCTTTGCTGTTCTTACAGCTTTTTTATACTCTCTCAAGCAGATCTTAGCTCCTGAAAGTTCTTGCTTGACTAGCAGTCATTGAAGACCCTCCTGAGATTCGACCTTAGGTCGCCAAGGTTCTCATCCCACCACGGTGGGAATGTCTTTTTGCTTCTAGATATTGGACAAGGAACTTTGTAGGATACCTGAAAGCTTGTCCGATTGAATGGATTTTTTTTTTCTACTGAGCCTTTTACTGAATATCTTGTAAAATAGACCCCACTAAGTTTGCTTCGCTTTCCTATGGGGGTTTCTTATATCCCTTTCCAGTTCTACACCAAAGAGAATAATTGTATGGTCAGATAGCGATAGACGCTTGGATACCTCCCAACTCCTTACTACAAGTTCCTGGGAGTCAAATTTCATGGTCATATTTAGAACCTCTTCCCACCATGAGAAGTTTTCTGTACTTCGAAAAGCGAATGTAGGAGAGCTGCCCGTGTTACATATATATATGTATATGTTATTAGATAGTAAGAAATCAAAACGAGATTCACCTCGCTCGTTTGTTTTGCTCCACATCGTGTGTCTGGCGTTGGTGTCACAACCCAGAAGGGTAGCTTCCTTGTTTTTACTCGATCAACAGTTGTACTTCCTCTGGAGGTGCCGGTCGATCGGGAAACTACGTCCGCCTCGTGTCTCAATCCTCACCATCGTTAGATCAAAAGTGCTGAAATTAGGTAAAAGGAAAGCATTAATAGTATTCCTAATTAGGATGCAAGCCCTCGGTTTACCTTCTCCAAGTGTGTAGAATAGATTGAAGTCCCTGACCTTGGACCGCCACACTCAGGGCTCCTGTACCAAGTAGATATCGATGTCCTCCTCCCTCAGGAGGACTAGATGGTTGTTCGGGGCTATCTTAGAATCCTGCAAGTTAATTTGTGCCACCCGGACCGGGGAAGCACACCTGCATCTCCTCAGCTGGGCCTGCCAAACGGAGCTCCTCCATCAGTTTGTTGGTGTTGTCGACCTCCTCCAGATTGTTATCAGGCGCTACTGCTGCTGGGAAGATCTTTAGTTTGTTCCCCCTCTTCTCAAGAGCCCCCAGGGAATGGTTGGAGATCAGCAGTGGCGTTGGCTGCCTGTTCTTCTGTTATTCTTCGATTTTCAGGACTGCCCAGTCATCCATCGGGACACCTGGGTTTTGCATTTAGAGGCACTGGATGATCATCCCCTCATCCATGATAATCTTAAGCTTAAGACCATCAAATACTTGCGTATCTGACATAGGATACCAGTCGTATTTTTTCATATATATTTCGAATGTTCTCTTACAAAAGAAAACAAAAATTTCCACTTCAATATGGAACGCACAAGAAATACAAATTAAATTAATTGTTAAATTTGTGAATTTTCGCATAATCCAAAACAGCTTTTTGTTGCTTATTATCTATTTTTCACCCACACATTCAACATATCTACGTTTTTGGTCTTGATATGCTCTACGTCTAAAAATGTTTGATAAGGCTGTTCATAACTATAAAATGTTTAGGTACATTTTTAGATATGCAACTTTGCGCATAAATTTAGGCCAATAATGATGAATTCTGCACCATCTATTGAAATTGTGCATAAGTTATACATACAAAATCTGTAGTGTGTGAACATTGTTCATAGCTTAATTATTTGAAAATCAAACACAATTGATCATAATATGTGAGCATTGTGCATAATATGTG
Source organism: Sphenella marginata (assembly GCA_951509765.1). NCBI lineage: Eukaryota > Metazoa > Arthropoda > Insecta > Diptera > Tephritidae > Sphenella > Sphenella marginata. The sequence goes on from OX608079.1 coordinate 71,271,370, forward strand.
ACTATAAACACTTATTGTTCATAAGTTGTGCCCAACACATCAAAGTTACAAAGTAAGAATGTATTTTAGTATATCCTACCTAGTACGAAACCCTGGATCTATTGCCATTTTTATATGCAATTTCCAAACCGGCTCTAAAATTTGTTGCGTTTTACTTCAAAGTGATTTCCAAATGCGTCGTAAGAGATGCGTTTTGAAATACATACATATTTCGGTTCCAGGTTCATATAAAAATGGCATATGATACCTTGAAAATTTTAATGATTTAAATTAGCGATATGTGATTTAAACTCACCTCTATATGTATTTGGTATCAACTTAAATTTATTCTTTATTCTTTATTTGTTTAAAGTCGACACAGACATAGACAGAAAAGTTAAATAACTTCATAGCAATTTACAAAGAATATTGTCAATAATATTATCTTAATTCTATGGATACAATTAATATAATACTAAAGCCGGCAACCAAGCTTTAACCAGGAACGTAATGCTTTTAATATACATATATAATTAACAAAATTAAAATTAGTTAAATAAGCTCAGTAAGGAGCTGACGCGTAGAGCCCAGAAGGGGACGCATGAGCCAGGAAGGACTCAATAGAATGAGCTCAGTAGGGAACTACATATTTAAGGCTGAAAGTAGATATTGTTGAATACTAAACAGTGAGTTACAGGCATCCATATTGTTGCAGTGCTTGTTGAAATCATAACACAAACAACGGAGAGGTTCGTGCAACTCAAAATTCGATCTGCATATATTTAAATTGATCGGCTGGAAATGTCTGGATGGTCTAATGGGTACATTAAAGGAAAGTTGACCAAGCAAGAATGGGCTATCTACAATCCCTTTTATCAGTTTCGCCAAAAATAACACACCAAGCATTTCCCTACGACTCTGTAAAGTAGGAAGCTGTATAAGTTTCAAGCGACAACTATAGGAAGGAAGATTCCTAGTCGGGTCCCATGGCAAATTTCTTAACGCAAAAATCAAGAATTGCTTTTGAACCGACTCCAGCTTATCACTATGAATCTGGTACTGTGGGTTCCAAATAATGGAAGCGTATTCCAGTATGGGTCTTACCAAAGAGGTAAAAAGAGTTTTAGTAACATAAGGGTCATTGAATTCTTTAGACCACCGTTTCACGAACGCCAGAGTTCCTTTGGCTCTCGAATCGATATGTAATTTAAAGTCAAGTTTAGGATCCATTGTAACGCCTAAGTCAATAAAACTAGTGACTTGTTTAATAATATAATCGTTAATATATATTATCGTATGATTGGTAGAATTTCCTGGTGAAGCACATGTACTTGCACTTAGGTAGGTTTAGTGACATAGCGTTTACATGGCACCACTCGACTAGCCGACCTAGATCCGATTGAAGACGTTGCCTATCCTCTCGTTCATGGATGGGCATAATAAGTTTAACGTCATCGCCGTACATTAAGGGCTTGCAGAACTTAAAAACATTAGGGAGATCGTTTATGAACAGAAGAAATAAGTTAGGACCAAGGTGACTACCATGCGGAACACCAGAAGTCACATTTATAAAATCAGACTTGCAATTATTAAAAATAACCTGCTGTTTTCTGTCGTTTAAATAAGATGAAATCCATATGAGAAATAAAGGTGGAAACGCCAACTGGTCAAGTCTGAATAACAAAACAGAATGAAAAACTTTATCAAACGCCTTACTAAAATCAGTGTATATGACATCAATCTCGTAGTTGGCCCTAAAGTTCCTGAAAACGTGCGTCGTGAACTCAAGCAAGTTAGTCACAGTAGATTTACCCTTGCAAAACCCATGTTGTGATAGGTCCATGCCAGAAGAGACTGAAAAGGCTACTTGCTTTGTGACAATAGATTCAAAAAGTTTAGGAATAACACTAAGCTTAGCAATTCCTCTGTTGTTGTTTTTGTTGTAGCGCTACTTAGCCCTACCTAGGGAGTCAGTATCCTACCCAGTAGTATCATCAAACTCTTCTAACGAAAGTCCTAGAAACCTAGCGGCTTCGACAGGGGCGGACCAGAGGGATATGGGCGTTAGAAGAGTAGGCTCAGCTGAGCAGACGAAAAGGTGGTTAGTATTATGGGGGGACAAGCCACATGCCGGACAAACATTAGGCAAGTCGGGGTTCAGTCTGGATAGCTAAGAGTTTAACCTATTACAATATCCAGACCGGAGTTGGGCCAGCATCACTCTAGTCTCCCTAGGCAGCCCGCGCTCCTCTTCGGCAACGGGTGGAGTTGTTGCCTGAAGAACGGCGTTCGCTGGGATAGAGCTGACATAGGAGCTGTCCATTCCCACGACAGCCGGTTCTACGTACCGGAATGACTCGGAGTTTCCCCGACCAAGGGCTGTTATTTGTAACACTTGGTCTACCCCCATTTTTATATAAAGGTATTATAAATGACTCCTTCCATTTATTAGGGAATATTCCTTGCTTCACCGATGCGTTAAACAAAGACATTAAAGGTTGACAAAGGAACTGTGCACAAGTTTTCAGCACAATTGAGGGAATCTCGTCAGGTCCACTGGAATATGAGCAAGGGTGGGCATAAGCTTAGCACCTGCTAAGTGACCATATACGTATACGAAAAGCGAGCGCACAGCGACTTCTTCGTCAAAATCAACGACAACCACATTTAGTTTGATTTCAACACTCGTACGGTAAGGGTGTGTCGCACGGCGAAGCACTCAGTTTTAGTACAGAGGATGATCGAACAGTACGTACATATGAATGTTAAGCTTTTTAGGTTGGGTTGGAAGTTGAGTTGAAGACTCAGTATTTTAGTAACTACATAAACGTGCCAACATTTCAAAGCTGCATTCTGCATCAAGAGCTAAAGTTTCAAGGTGGGCCAAGCCCAGAAAGTTTCGTGTATTTTCTCTTAGAATTAAGGGAAGAATTTAATTTTTTGTCACTGAAACTCAGGATTTTATAAATCATTTACGGGTTCAAATTTTGTATTAAGTATTGCATTCTTGTGTGACGTTTACATTGGAATTAAATTTTTGCTCCAAGAAACAAGCCATTTATTTTTGACTATACCGCAGCTTTAGATGTGTTACTGACTTCAGATACAAAACAAGATCTGTCAATATTTCCAATCCTTTAAAGATGTCAAAAATGTTATGAGCAAAGATTTCATGATTTAAATAAAAATAAACCCTTAATAAATTTTGTTAAAAATGAAGTTGTCAGATGAGCTCGAAATGTTTCATATTGACTTCACACTGATGATCACTTGGAGGAGCTCATTTTAATTTTTCATCAGCACTCAGGGTACTTACTTCTCGTTCTTGTGAAGCGAAATGCCTACTTAAGCTTTGCTTGCTGACGTAATTCAATATATATATATATATATGGCGCGATATACAACAGTTATATCATCAACCTCCTAGGAGATTTTTGCGCCAAGCTTCTCTTCCAATTTGTGGTGTGCCGCTTTTGAAATTTTTCCTACAAATTGGCGGGACCTACGGTTTTTCGCCGACTCCGAACGGCATCTACAAAGCAGATGAATTTTTGCTGAGAAGCCTTTCATGGCAGAAATACACCCGGAGAGTTTGCCAAACCACTGCCGAGGGGCGACCCCGTTTTGAAAAACTTTTTCAAACCACTTTTTGATGTAACCTGTACCAGGGCTTGAACCCGGACCTTCGGTGTGGTAGGCCGACAACACTACCTCCACACCACGGTGGCCGCCACGTAATTCAATACTTTTCCGCAAATCAAGCATTGCGGCTTACTTGTAGCGTTTAAAACAAAAAAAAACTCCATTTCCAATTCGACCTTAAACATGTACGTATTGTACGATCGTCCACTGTCTGACGTTATTGTTGTTAGTCTGATAGCAACTGCGCGTGGTACGTGTTACCTTTGCAAGCGCTAAAATCAAACTGAATTAATAATTCAATTTGCTTCCGCGGTCGATGCGTGATCGTGCTTACTAACACACTCGCATTTCTGCAAACGTGTCTATGTGGTCGTGCCCACCCCTGAATATGAGCTTTTCAGATTTTCCGGATGTAGTAGTACTTCGCAAAAGAAAGAACAGGAACGGGTGATGAATTAAGCGAAGGTAAATTGTAAGGATAGTTCGAAAGACTTGAATCCAACGAAGTTGAGTAGTTCGATTTAAAGAAGGCGGCAGACATATTGGCAATTTCATTACCATCCTGAGAAACTAGATCATTATATTTCATTACTGAGGGAAACCTTTTTGCCTTTCGCTTAGAATTAACAAAGCTGTAAAACGACTTAGGGTTTGAGAACAGTTGGGTCTTAATACTTGTCAAATAATCCTTGTAACACTTTCTATTTAAGCTGTTGTACTTATGACGCAAAATACAATAGGCCGAATAGTCCGTAATTAAGCCAGACTTTTTATTTTTAAGATATTTGAGTTCTTTCGAGCCCCATGCAGTATTGTAGGATACTTTAGTGCCATTTGAAGAACGTACACATTTGAGAAATACTGAATGCATAATATTGGTAAAATGAAGAATGCTTTCTTCAATATCCCCAAAGTATTTTGGCCACGTTATTTTAGAGACTTCCATTATAAGCTCAGACAAATTTGCATTTCTAAACAGGAATCTACCGACAGGTGCTTTTCCTGTAGTAAAACTTTGTCTCGATGGACAATAAGAATCAATACTGAGCGAAAGTGCAGGGTGGTATACATCTTCAGGTAAAACAATGGGGTCGCACCTGAGTATTGAACAATTAGACGAATCGTCTGTAAAAATTAGGTCCAGGCACTTACCGAGACTGTTCTGGAATCTATTTAGTTGACAAAGACCACTATCAGATAAATCATTAAGAAACACATAAAATATATCTCGAGAGGAAGTAGGTATGAGAAGGCCATCAATGAGGCTCCACATCACACAAGATAGGTTAAAGTCGCCAAGCACTATGATAGAATCGGAAGAACCAAGCATAGAAGATACAGATTTCATTAGAGAAGAGTGTCTCATATAAACAGAGATATGAGATTGAGGTGGAATATAACTTACCACGAAGTACTTGTAATTTTAGGAAAGTTTTATCCGAACACAAAGAAGTTCAATGTCATCAGAGTCAGCAAAAGGTACTACCTCTGCAGAAAAACTGGTTTCAACAGCAATTAGCACGCCTAACTTATCACATAACAGCTCAGCATTAAACACACTCGGTTTCAGCCAAGTCTCAGTAAAACAAGTACGCCATAGTTAACGTCATGGCTTTTAAGGTATAAATCGATTAGCTTAGTGTTCAGCCCTCTAACGTTCTGATAATAGATATTGAAAGTATTATCATCTATCAGTTTTTTGAGGCAGAGTCTGTGTCAGGTAAACGTGCGACATTATCAGGCCTTTGGGGCGATCGATACTCAAACTCACGAACAAACGCACCATCAGGCCAGAATGTTTTATTCAGGACGACGTCAAAGGAATCAGGAGAGATGTTAATCTTAAATGACGATATGCTTCTATCCTGCCTAGACTTGAATTTCATCAGTTTTAAGGAAGAAGGTGAAATTTTAGATGTTATATAACGTTCTATATCTTCTGAACTAGTTTCTTTAGCAAATCGCGAAACGAAAATGGTTTTCAACCGAGGAACAACAACTAGCTCTGTAGGTGGAGCACTCGAAGGACTAGTGCCAGGTTCCTGATTAACGATGCGGGAAACAGGCTTAGGTGGTAAGGAAGAAGTAAGCACAGTAATTTCCGTAGAGGCTTGCTCAGAGGTTTGCGAAGTAGCATCCGCAGCAGTTTGAGCAGAAGTATTAGCAGTGGCTTGCGCGTAGGTCAATAGGTTATTGTCCACCTCACCTACATTCGATGTGGTTTGTGCAGACAGCGTAGGGGCTACATCAGCCGCAAAAGTTTTAGATACTGTTTGTTGGGGGCATGGGGAATTAAAGGATATTAGAGCGTTCTCCGAAGAATTGGGCTCTATATTCACAGTAGGTACGTTAGCCGATGCCCGCATTGTATTTGTATTAGGCGGTTGAAGGACATAAACTCCTCTTCATATTGAGAAAACTTTTTGGTAAGGACGCTCAATTCTTTTCCAATTTCCTTAAAGCCATTTCTCAAGGACCTATGTAACTTGCTAATCTCGATGTCAGTTACCGTACATTTAGGACATGACCAACGAAGACCAATTCTCTTGTTTATTAGGTCTAAAACCCTACCATTTAAATTTACACATTTTATGTGGGCTATGCCATCGCATAGCCAGCAAGAAACAAACTGCTCAGAGGCAAATAGTTAAAAGACCAAAAAAAAATAAATAAATAGTACAAGAGTTATTTAGGAGCACTTCCTCAAGAAAGGTCAAAAGAAGGAAGGGTTATTTACAATCAACAGCACTGCAACTGCGAAAAAAGTACACGCGCGAAAGAAAAATAAAAATATACAGAGTTATTATGGAGTACTGGAAACAGCAAGCAGCAAAGCAGCAGACACAGAGAATGAAAAGTGCACACATCAAATTACAAACAGCAAACACCAACAATGTTGCAGCAGTTTTTATGTATTCGAAGAAGTATTTGGATTAACAACAAAGTCACTTATTTTGCCACTTGTGTTCTGTTAATACAGATATAGCAGAGCACCAAGGAGCAAAGCAGCAGACACAGAGAATGAAAAGTGCACACACCAAATTACAAACAGCAAAAACCAACAATGTTACAGCAGTTTTTATGTATTCGAAGAAGTATTTGGATTAACAACAAAGTCACTTATTTTGCCACTTGTGTTCTGTTAATGCAGATATAGCAGAATATCCAATAAACGGCAAAAGAAAAACTAATATTAAAAGTTTACGAAGATACGAGAAACTTCGTTAAAGAACAAAAAGGCAGAATTATTATCACGAACGCTTACAAAGGAAACAAAACGGTTATGATGTACCAGGCGGACTACAAAAATAAAATGGAAGAAGTGTTACAGGACAGACAAACACGCATTCCACGATGATGGATGCAGAAATACAAAATAGTTTAGTTATTAAGTATAATGTGAAAATTTTACTATGTGTATTTAATGGTTGAGTTATTAATTGTTAATGTTTGTTTTTTTTTGTTATACATTTGTTTGAAATATACAGTCTCCCTGATGAAGATGCGATAAAGCATCGAAACGCGTACGAGAAAAGGAAAAACCTTTGTTTTTGCCTTAAAAGGATCAGCCAAAAAGCTCGACAAACAACTATAACTAGCTAATTTATTTGATTCCGTGGTGTAACTTTTATGAAGCTACAAAATCAATTGCTTAGTATGCGACTTTTTTTAAAATCGTTGTTAAAAGGACCCGAGGGACACGCTTTACCCGTATCCGATTCACGCCAAATTTCACAGAGCTCATTTTTATACATAAACTAGCAGGGTACCCGGCGTTGCTCAGGATATAAGTAGGTCATAAAATTCTGCTACCCTCACTTGAGAAGACAATTTACAGGCAGAGAAGGTTCAGAACAATATTATTTTTCAAACATTATATCCCGTTTATGTCTACGGCAACCAACTAAAGTAAAGGCCTTCTTTAAAAGTCTAACTTCAACATTTTGTCATCTCCTTTCCATTTGACTAACATTCTCCAAGTCATCCCCAGTAATTTTTCAATGAAATTTTACACAACTTATCTAGAGTTTCTCAGTTTCCGAGATCTTTAAGTTCAAGCAGACAAAGAGACAAACAATAATTTCAAAAAGAGTTAAGATGGACTCTATAACATTCCCCAAGTCATCCCCAGTAATTTTTTCAAAGAAATTTCCAATATACAGACACAACTTTTCTGGAGTCTTATTATAGTATAGATAAACGGCAATACCGAAAAGTGAAAGAACAATGAAAGCTGTGGCCATGCCCTTCGTTTGACACCCATATTGGCTCGAAGAGTCGTAATAAATAAATAAATAAATAAATATTGAACGCATATATGAAAGTTTTATGAAAACAACATTTTGACCGATAACTCATTCACCGATGAATATAGGTATCGAAAAGTTGAAATGAAAGCTGTGGCTTGACACTTTTAGGCTTATACATTTTAATGTTTCACTGGAACACCATTTTTACCGATAACTAATTTATCGATAAATATATCGAAGTATCGAAAAGTTAGAACGAAAGCTGCCCTTTCGTTTATACCCATATTCTACGGAAATTTTAAGGTTTTTGGGCATCACATTTTGACCGATAACTCAGTTTTCGATAAATTTATCCAAATATATCGAACTTTAATGAAACCTGGAGACTTCCCCTTTCGTTTAATACCAATATTGTAAAATTACTGTGAGGTTTCTGGGCAAACACAGTTTTCCGATAACTCACTTACCGATAAAATTATCGAAATATATCAAAGTCAAAATGAAACCTGGGGACTTCCCCTTTAAGTTATCGATACATCTTTCGTTTGATACAAATATTGCATGTAAATTTTGAGGTTTTAGGGCAATCTTATTTTCGCCCATAAAAATATCATCTCTGTAAGACCTTCATGTGTACAAAGTTGCATACTGCTAGGTGCATTAGTTTTCGCGTGAAAACGTAACAAATATTGTTACTTTCACATTTATATAGGTCAATTTAAAAAAAAACGTACACAACCCGTTTTCTTGCTTATTTTTCAAGTTCTTTCAATTCGCCTGTAATATCGTGTTCATGCTGAATTTAAAATGCAACATTTTGCATTTTCGGACATTGGTTTCGAAAAAGCGTTCATGCTGGCGCATTTATCAAATGCACATTTAGCAAGTTCGAACATTTTTTTGAGGTTATGCCACGTCTGAAAAAATGTACAGATTTTTATTAAATCTTTTATTTAAATCCCTTCACAAACATCAGATTAATTTGTAGATTGATTTATTTTAGCAATAGCACACAACACACGAAACTTGTACTTTATAGTACAACCGAACTTTTTAAAAAAGAAATTAATTTTGTTGTAAGCGAGCTGCCGCTTGAAGTGGTAACACAAGACTGATTTTATTAATTACTTCTTCTTAAAATGTAACTTAACAATTTTCTTTATACCTATGTATTAATTATGCTTAGTTGTTATTGTATTATTAACTAAAAAATGCTTACTTAATATTTTGCTTTATTACCTTTACAATTTATTGGTTTCTGCAAGTTTACACTTTTACATAAATTTAGTTTGAATTTAATAAATAATGCAATGTTGCACTATTACTTTTGAATGGGACCGGAAGTTGGTTTTGATTTTGTTATTGACTGTATAAATTTATCTATATCATCAGAAAATGATATGTATGTACTGGGAGGGTCATTGTCTTTATATGTAACTCGCGCGCTAAATTACAAAATCGCGATTTTTTTTCGAATATTACAGGGTTGATTTCCGCATTTATAATGCTAATGCAAAACAAAAGTTGCTTTTAGTTGCATTTAGGTGTCAAAATTTGTATGGCAAATGCGAAAATAAATGCTGCATTTTGGGCTAAATGCTAAAATGCGAAGAAAATGTAAAATGCTGGCTAAGCATGAATAGCCTATAAGAGTATCCAACTTATGTAGAAATTGATGAAGAATCCGGTGGTACCTTTAGGCTCTCAAAAAAATCAATATTTTAGGTTTTTTTAGGTTTTCTATGATTTCTATCTTGAGCGTCACACACCAATTTTTTTTTTAATTTACAATCTTTTTTAAGAAAAAAAAAATTCGGAAAAAAATAAAAAAATGTTGAGACGGAAAGTAAAGTTTTTGGAAAAGTGTGAACCAAGGTTCCTTAATCGTACTCAAACTTCTCAAAAAACTTCATATTTTTTTTCTCAAATTAATTTCCGAAAAAGATTTAAAAAAAATTTTGTGGGAGAGTGCAAATTTTTTTTCTTCACAAAAGTGCCAATTTTTTATTTTTTAGAAAATTGTTTTTTTAAATGTATTAAAGAGTTTAAATATTTTAAAGAAACCACTACCGGAACTATTTTACTTTTGTATTACACGCCATTAAAGCAAATATAAAAATATTTTTGGTATGTTTCCCCATTCTTACTTCAATTAACATTTGTTGACTGTTGTGGTTCCGCACGCCAATTAAAGTCACAACAAAATGCAAAGATATTTGAAATTCAAGCTTACTACGCTGTTCTTTTGTTTTTCAAGATTGACTTTTACGAAAATCACCTTTTCGATTACAAACACAAAAGTGACTAGTTATTTACAAATTTTAAAATGAAAATATGTAAATTTTTGTTTAAAAAAGGCTTGCACTCAGAGGTTACTTGCAATGTAATAGGCTTGCAACAATGTATTTAAAAAAACTGCAATTATAAACGATCTTTATTTCATCTTCTTGCCCAACGTTTCGCTGAATATTCCAGCATCTTCAGGGGCTACACTATTTATTTTTCAAAAACGAAAGAAAACAAACATTATAATTCACATAAATAACATTTAACATTTTGAATTACACTCACAATAACAAAGGGCATTGAACAAACTTAGCATCTAAAAATCATTACCACCTTGCGTGGTAGCTTTGTCATAACTAAACTTATTGTTCAAACATAGCATGTATGCAGCAGCCAGGGCCGTGCGCAGGAATTGGCCTTGGGGGGGGGTTTTAATTTAGATTTGCATTCACATACATTTTTCACTAAGATAAACATATTTGCTGAAACAGATACCTAGACCCATACATCATAAATTTAAATGTTCTTTAACTTTTCTGAAACTGCATACTCTGATACCTAAACCTATACCCAAGAAAACTTTTTTGGTTGTACACATTTTTCTGTATTTGATAGAGAATTGGTGATATGATGGCATATCCCAGCTAACTAAAAGTACAAAAAAAGACTCCTTTCGGACCATAAAACGCTCATTTCTCAGAGCTTTACTCTCCAAAATGAGCTCCTTTCGGAGCGAAAAATCGCTCTACGCGGGAACTCCAACGGAGTCATAAAAAAGAGTCCGAAATGAGTCCGATTTCGATGAATTTGAAGCGTTTTTTGACTATTTTTAAATGAACTGCGGAGCCTTTTATTGGTGCTTTTCTGAACCTTTTTCGGAGCCTTTTATTCATCCATTCTGAGGGTTTTTGGACTCTTTTCGGAGCCTTTTATTGGTGTTTTTCTGAAGCTTATTTGGGGTCGTTTTTTATTTCTTTTGGGTCATAACTTCTTTGCGCAATTTTTCCCTTCTATGAGCTACATGGGAACAATTTAATTAATTGTCCAACTATATGCGCCAATGATGTTCTTATTTATCTGAAAACTTTGAAGGAATCTTTTAAATGCGGTCCTGATAGGATTCCTACATGCTTCTTGAAGAAGCGTGCTAACAATATTTACCAATTTGTTCAATCTGTCACTAAAGTGTTGTGTTTTTCCTAAAGCATGGAAAGAGTCGTTTCTTCTACCGCTTCATAAAAGCGGAAGCAAGGCTTCTATAGTAACTATCGTGGCATAGCAAAGCTTTCTGCCATCCCAAAAGTGTGTGAAGCTATTGTTACCAATCAGCTTACGAATCCTATCTCTACCTTGATTTCCGACTGTCAACAAGGGTTCTGTAAGGGAAAGTCCACCGTTACAAACTTACTTGAATTTACTTTGATTTCAGCAAAGCTTTCGATAAAGTGTGTCACTCTTTACTTATTCATAAACTGGATCAGTTGGGTTTCCAGCCGGGTCTATGTCTCCTCAGGAGTTCCTCAAGGAAGCCATCTTGGCCCGATTCTGTTCTTGTTGTTTATAAATGATATTTCTACAGTAATATAGTTTTAGAAAATTTTAATGTATGCCGACGATGTAAAGCTTTGTCATTCGAAGAAGCTTCAATCAGATCTAAATACACTAGTTACTTGGTGCGATTTATATGTACATGGGTTTTTCGAGAGGAATATCACAGCCAGCTTCCTATACAATTAACAGTTATAGTCTTGAGCAAATGTATGATTTTGTTGACCTTGGGGTTACTATGGACTAAAAACTCGGTTTTAACTGCCACATTAACTTAACAGTCAATAAAGCTAGAGGCGTTCTAGCATTTGTTAAACGATTGTCTAAAGAATTTATGTAACTAACACTCTTTACTACATTAGTCAGACGGTTGTATAATTTGGAACCCACGTTACCAGGTCCTCGTGGATCGCTTAGAATCAGTTCAAAAACAATTTTTAATATTTGCCTCAAGAGATCTTCACAGGGATCCCTTGTATAATTTGCCATCGTATACGAGTCGCTTAAAACTAATTAATCTTCACAGCCTTTCTAGTCGGAGGGAACTGCTTGGAACTGTTTTCATGACTAAATTACTAAATGGTTCAATCGTAAGCCCGTTTCTTTTGAGCGAAGTGAACTTCAATGTACCTTTTCGTCCATCAAGACATTTTAAACTACTTATCTTGAAACAGTGCCGGACTAATTTTGAATTAAATGAGCCTTTTCGTTGTTTGTGTCTCATTCTGGTACGTTTGATATTTCAGCCTCACTATGCAGCATAAAAAAGTCAATTCTTTCTATCCTAAATATATATCAACAATTTGCTTTCATATCCTTTGATTCTTATCTTTATTCTTTACAATAACTATTCGCTGTCAACTAATTATTTATTAATTGTGTCATCTATTTTTTATCTACCTTACTTAGCTGATGAGGTTTCTCTGTAGCTGAGCAGTTTTAGATCTCGACGATTAACAAACCAAAGCCAGGCTACTGATAAACGTCCATGAAAAATGCCATCTTTACCTTCTGTTAGGTGAAAAAAAAAAAACCTCAGAAAATTTTGGAAAACATTCAAATATTTGAACGGTGTCGCTCATCTGCTCTCCAACGTTCATTTTCTCACAATTCTCTTTACGCCTACAACAAAAAGGGTCAGAAAACACTCGAAATCTTTCATTCATCAGTTCATTCGCTCTGTTAATTGAAACTGCTCACTGTTTTCATCAGTAAAATTAAAAAAAAAAAATGCCCATACCCTACACAACTTTGTAATTTCGGAAAGCTCCAAGTGCAATTCAAAGTGCCGGACTTATAGTCGCTACCGACGAAGAAAGGCGCATTCAACAAATTGTCAACGAAAAAAGGTGTATTAAAAAATATTTTAACGAAGAAAGGCGCATTAAAAAATATTTCGAGGAAGAAAGGCGCAGTGTATACATTTACAGTAAACTTCACAAGGGATTTGGTGCTGGATTGAAAAAAATTGGGCCAGCCCAAGTACCCATTATACGTATGTATTTTTATTTAGTATTTCGTTTTTTGAATAACTTATATTGCAGCTAGTTATCGAAGCGCGTCTTTCTTTCCTAAAAAATATTTTAAACCGCCTTTCTTTCTTAAAAATTATTTTAATGCGTCTTTCTTTCTCAAGATATTTATAATGCGTCTTTCTTCAAACAAAAAAAGTTTGCGCCTTTCTTCGTCGACAAACAGCTTTGCACCCTTTTTCGTCGATAGGAACGTTATGTATTGGCCAACCTTATTCTTTGCAACTTTCACCAATTTCTTCTTCCGTAAAATTATTTTAACTAATTTTGTCAAAAATTATGAGTCAATATTCAATACGTTATTTATAAACTGTATTTTGAAAATTTTTGCAAAATTATTGCAACTTAGATTTGGCCATGGGGGGGGTTTTAACCCCCAAAACCCCCCCCGTGCGCACGGGCCTGGCAGCAGCTATTGAATCGTAGTCCTCTTTTTTGTTTATCGTTTTGTCTCTGTTTCTTAAAATATGTAGGCTTTCCAGTGTATATCTCGTCAATTCTCGTTTTTCCTTGTCAATAATTTTAGTGTTGTTGAAGTCAGCTGTATGGCCACTGTCTATAATGTGTTGGGAGAGAGCAGTACTGGGCTTTTGTTTTTTAATATCTCCTTCGTGTTCGGCTATTCGTACACCAAGCGCCCGCTTTGTTGTTCCGATGTACATCTTATCACAGTTTTCGTTGTTTTTTCCTTTACATTCTATTTTGTATATCAGGTTGTTTTGTTGTAACTTGTCTATTGGATCTTTTGTTCTTGTGTAAATTCTGGATATTGTGTTGTTAGATTTATAAGCTAAGGAGATATTTTGTTGTTTTAATATATCGTGGCCTATTGCATTTAGCTTAGGTATATATGTGACACTGCAGTATTTTTTGACGTCTTTTGTTGTTGAATTTGGTGGTTTAATATGGGCGTTTCTATTTTTCATGATTGCCTGGTTGACTAACTCATGTATCAGGTGGTCGGGTTAGTTGTTATTTTTCAAAATTGTATGTATTTTCTCTATGTTAGTGTCGTGGAATTTTTTTTTTTCAATTCATGTTTATTCAGTCTATGATTATAAATCTTACAGACTAGATACAGAGTTTACTAAGACTAGATTTTAAAAATAACTAATAAAACGAATACATAAGTATATAAAACTAGGTTTGTACTATAAATCTAAATGCAAAAGAATTTGAGATTTAAAAACGTCCCTGGATAGAGAGAAATCGATATTCAGCCTTCTCGAAAGTTTATTGAATTCCACTAGAGAGCGGAATATTGGATCGAAGAGGGCGTAGTTTACCCTGATGTAGCTCAAGTAGAAAGGAGGGGAAAACCGAAGTGACCTATTAGGCACATTGAAAGTGATTTTCTCGAGGAGGTCCGGGCAATTTACCGAACCAACAACGAGATCATACACGAACATAAGCAGGTGCAGAGTTCTCCTGGAATGAAGGGATTGAAGGTTAATTAATGTGCAGCGAGACACAGAGGAAGGCAACGGATCATCAAAATTAAGTGGAAAAAGACCAAACCGAATAAATGTTCTTTGAACCCTTTCAATTCTAACTGCGAGACAGCTGTAGATTGGGTTCCACACAATGGACGCATACTCAAGCTTAGAGCGAACCAGCGATATATATAAAGCTTTCCTGGTATAGGGGTCTTTAAAGTCCTTAGCATATCGGCGTAAGAATGCAAGATTTCTACAAGCTTTCGGGAGGACCTAGCAGATATGATTAACAAAAGAAAAATTAGTGTCAAAGACAACACCTAGATCAACAAAATCGTTGACTGCCATTAAGCGACTGCCTGCTAAATAGAAGTGTGAAACAAAATTATTACTGGACTTCGAGAAAGACATGTGAAAACATTTTTTAACGTTCAGAAAGAGCTTATTAGTGTTACACCAGTCTACAAGGTTATCCAGATCTTCAGGTCATCAGCAAATAGAAGAAAGTTAGAAAACTGGAAGCAAGTACCGATGCCATTGATAAAAAGAACGAACAACAGCGGCCCAAGGATACTACCCTGGGGAACCCCAGAATTTGCCACAAAAGTATGTGACTTACAGTTTTCAATTTCAACACAGAGGGATCTATTAGACAGATAGGACCTCAACCAACTTAAGAACACCGACTGGAAACCAATTAACTCCAATTTCATCAGCAGAATCTGATGAGACACTTTGTCAAATGCCTTAGAGAAGTCAGTGTATATTGTATCTACCTGGGAACCGACTTTAAAAGCTGATTAGCAAAATTCCGAGAAAGATGTCAAGTTAGTGACTGTAGAACGACCAGAAACAAACCCATGTTGGCGCTGTTCTATAACGCTCTTAACAACAAAGAAAAGTTTTTCCTTTAATAACACTTTGTTGTTGTTGTTGTTGTTGTAGCAACAAAATCACTCCCCGAAGGTTTTGGGGAGTGTTGTCGAATTAAAGTCCTTGGCCGGATATCAATCCGGTACGCTCCGGTACTCCCTTGCGGTACTGCCCGACTGTCGTGGTAGCGATTTGTTATGACCAGCGCAACCTTCTAGGTCATGTCATCCCTCCTTCCGAAAGGAAAGAGAAGATGGGTAATGAGAGGTGAGAGGCATCATGTCCGTAGATCAACCATCAAGTTGCACATCATTACCTTTGTGCATATTAGTCGCCTCTTACGACCGGTATGCCTACCGCGGGCATATTCTAAACCCCAACCCGCAGGGCTTAGCGCAAACTGAAAGCTTAGCAATAGGTCTGTAATTTGAGACATCATTTTTATTTCCAGTCTTAAAGATTGGCGTGATCGACGCTGTTTTCCACCTGTCAATAAAAAAGCCCGAAGATAGGGATAGATTAAATATATAGCAAAGAGGAATGCAAAGAGGTGAACTACAGTGCTTCAGAACAAAAGCACATAGTCCATCAGGGTCACATTTTAGCGAGGGCTTTAACGAGCACATAGTTTTACTAACGTCATCCACAGATAGTGAGAGGGAGCCGAAATCAATACGTTCAAATAGGTATGAGCCAGAGTGAGGACTATTTTGAAAGGTAACTTCATCTTCGAAATTAGATTTGAAAAATTCCGCAAAAAATTCTACAGTGTCATTTAGAGACTGAGAGCAATTGTCATTGTACTTCATGCATATAGGTATGTTGGAAGAACCACGCTTGGACCGAATAAAATTCCAAAATGCCTTAGGATCTTCCTTCAACTCCACTTCTAACTTCCTCATATACTGATTATATAATAAATTATCAAGATCATTGAACTGCTTCACAATATATAAGTACTGATCCCTAAGAGCAGTATTCGAAGAATCGGCCTTATCAGGCGCGTATTCAGGGGGGGGGGGGTTCGGGGGTTCAAACCAACCCAGAAGAGATTCTGACACAAGAAATTTTTCTGAAGCGTTTCATAAGTGTTATTTCAGCCTAAAGCCCTGAAAAAGAAAAATATTTTCCAATCCCAAAGGAGGAGCGACCTAGCACGTTAATTGATGCATTAAATAATTGTTCCATGTCTTTTTTCCCTATGGTATATCGATATATAAAAATTGCTGCAACGCTTCCAGTTTCCGTTGCTCCTAGCGAACGGTCCTTCTCTTCTCTTCGAAAGTTAAAAACTTCGCCAGGAGATGCTGGCTCTACTCAACATCCACTCTACTTTTGAAGTAACTCCTGAAGAAATCCTAAACAAAATTTCAAAACAAACAAGAAAAATAAATATTGTTTTGTACACGGCTAAAAGTTTTAGCCTAGATTTTAAACCTTTTGGGGCTACATATACACCTAGACCAGTATGTCTGCGTTCAAAGTGTTGTTTGGAATTTCCAGTAATATTAACTTCCTTTGACTAATGTCAATGTATAAAAGTATGAGTAAAAACACAATAAAAATACTGCAACTCAAAGTTACGAACTTTGTGGAAAATTCATGAAAATTCAAGAAAATTTTCTTAAAATTTCTAAGTTTTTGGTACAAATTTTTAGATTTTTTTCGAGCATGCCCGTAGCCCGTTCAATTGAAGTGAACAAAGATACCAATCTTAAGCCGCTATAAGAGTTACTCGATTTTTGGCAATTTTTTTTCTACCCGACCAAGTGCATTATCTTCCATACAAATTTATAAGCGTAATATTTTTATATTGAACAAAATTATCTTGATGCGCAATGCTCTACCTACTGAGCTACGGCGCACTCAATTTCCCCCTCCAGATTATTGTTACGGAGGTGAAGACGCGTCTATTGATACCTCTACCTAGATTTTGGACGTGTATTAACACTTGACGTTGGATGGATGGCGCGGATGTGCGCGGACGCACGAACCGGCGGACGCGGATGGGAGCGGGGACGGACGAACAGCCGGAAATCAAATCTTCGTGATAACCCCAATCATATCAGTAGTTGGTTGTCACTTATGTTTAATAAAAAAAAAATAAGGCTTTATTGCACAATTGGGTAAATTTTTATAAAGGCTTTATTTCTCTTTCGAAGTGTAATAAAGCCTTTTTTGAAATAAAGGCCTTATTTCACTTTCAATAGTGTAATAAGGCCTTAAAGGGCTTATTTCACAAGGCGCTATTGCACCCCGCCTTTTAAGCCATGAAGTAATATGTATCAAAAGTGATGCTAATGAAATGTTTGCCTATTTGGTTTTTTTCCATAGACAATTTACTTCCCAAATTCACAAATTATAAAAAAATGAGTTGAAACCATGTAAACAATGACTGTCAACTTCAATTTTTTTACATTTAATATGTTCACTTTTAAAAAAATTAGCGTGACGCTCATGAAATTTGATTGCGCCCTTACCATGGTGTTCACAAAAACTACGCAAATTCACACTTTTTTTAATAGATTTTTTTTCGCTTTTTCACTTTTGTAATAATTAAAGTTTGTACTTTCCTTACGTTATTTGCAAATCGAAAACTGGTAATATTACTTGATTTATAAAAAAGTGACGCTCCATGCAAATTGTGGGGACAACCTTTCTTTGCAACCCCAAATTCGCACTAATTTATTTTTGACAACTATAACAAATCAAAACAAAAGAAATAAATCCAATAATTCGAAAACGGTTATTAAATGTTGCATATTTACAGTTTTCTTGATTTTATTTTATTTTGTTTACTAAAAATTCTAACGGGGGACACATGCTTTTGTATGAAAGGAGTTAGAGGGAGAAACAAAACTCCATTCTGAATAAACAAAAAAACAAACATTCAAATTTGAGAATTACTTTTTTTTGTTACATATTCCTGGATGATCACTCTCCCTTTTTATACCCAGCGTACTAGTACTAGTACAAGGGTATATTAATTTTGTCCACATAACGGTACTATGTAACGGCACAAAATAATCGAGTTAGATATAGAGTTCCATATATGAAAGTTCTTAGGTTGAAAAGAGGAATTGATTAAGGCATGTCCGTCCGTCTGTCCGTCTGTCCGTCCGTGTACACGATAACTTGAGTAAAAATTGAGATATTTGCATGAAATTTTGCATACAGGTTACTTTCTGGCCAAGGTAGGTTGCTATTGAAAATGGGCGAAATCGGATGATAACCACGCCCCCTTTTTCGATATCGAAAATTTCGAAAAACGTATAAAACGGGTTAATTCAATATCAGAAGCAGCTACAATGATAAAATTTGCAATATGTATTGATTTATATGTTCTAAGGCGGATTTTACCAAATTTTTTGAAAAGGGGCGTGGCACCGCCCCCATATATTTGAAGAAATTTTAAAATTTTGACTCCTAATAACTTGAGAACAGTTTATGCTAGTATAACGAAATTTTGTAGAGGGCATACTATTGTTGTGTTAAATTCAGATATAGAAAATAAACGAAATCGCTTGGCGACCACGCCTACTTTTTTATAAAAGTTATATTGAAAGGAGGTGGAAATATTGAAAAGTCCATATCTAATTAACTGATACCGCTATAATAATATAATTTTGTACATAAATCAATTTTCATATTCTTTACATTATTTTTGCAAAATTTTGGAAAGTGGGCGTGGCACCGCCCACTTATGAGTCAAGCAATTTTCAAATTCGACTGCTAATAACTTCAGAACGATCTGAGATAGGTTTACGAAACTAGGTTCCAGGTATGTTATGTTTATGTAGAGTACTACCACAGAAAATAAGAAAAATCGGTGAACGACCACGCCCCTTTTTGGACTAAAGTTCTCTAAACGAGAGTTAGGAAACCGGAATATGCAATATCTGTTTAACTGATACAGATATAATGCTAAAATTTAGTACACTCATTCACCTGATGATGTTATTTGTGATGTTTAAAGGTTTTTTGGTAATATTTTGGAAAATGGGCGTGGCACCGCCCACAAGTGAATAAACAAAATATCAACATTTCACTATTAACAAGCCACTGTGAAAGTATCATAAAGATCTGCAATGAAAACTGATCTTCAATAGGGACAAACAACATAATAAAATCCGTGGGCGTGCCACCACCCACTTTTTTAAAATTATGTAAATATTGATTAATGGACACATATATCCGTACATCGAAAAATTTCACAAAACACGTTAAAAGTTATGGGCATGGCACGCCTTCTTTTCCAAAGTTATATATAGGACATGGTATAACCCTTGAAAAGATCGATTCAGTACTTTTGGCTCATGTAAGCGGTTAAAGCTTTATAAGCAAGGAGCGTGGCCGCTCCCACAAAATTCGCTATTGTTTAGGCTCGGCATAGATTGGTTTTTAAAATGGGCGAAATCGGATGAAAACCACGCCCCCTTTTTCTAAAAACTAACGCTGGGTATTTAATGTTCGGTTCACCCGAACTTAGACTTCCTTACTTGTTTGTTTTTTTTTTTATATTTTTTTTTACCTTAAATAGTAGTGTAACAGTGTTTCAAAAAAAAATCTATTGGATTTTTGAAATACATTAAGTTTCCGTTAATTTGGTGAAAAATATTAGGCCTGCCCTAAGATGGGCTTAAAAAAAAAATCTTAGAGGTCGCTACCGGCGTTTAAAAATTTAAAGTTTTACGAACTTTTCTATTTCGTTTGGAAGAAATTTTGAATGGTTAAGGCAGCGTTAAAATAAAATAAAAAATACGGTTTCTTGCACAAAATTTAGCGCTTAAAAACATGTAGAAGTTAGTGTTTGTCGGCCTGTGTAATAAAATATTTCAATTTTCCATTACGGATACAAGAGGAAAAAATACCGAGATTTGGCTATGTTATCTCGGAATTATTTGGAGGATTTGCTGGTGATTGTAAATAACTAATAGCCTTCCAAATATAGTGGATTCCCTTCATTTTATTTGAGCTCAAAGTGAGCAAACGGGATTTGTTGCACAGTTTTTCTGTTAAAATGCTCCATTTCTGCGCGTCTGTAAGTTTTGGACAAAAACTAACTTCTACATGTTTTTAAGCGCTAAAATTTGTGCAAGAAACCGTATTTTTTATTTGTGAATTGAA
Organism: Sphenella marginata; assembly: GCA_951509765.1. Taxonomy (NCBI): domain Eukaryota; kingdom Metazoa; phylum Arthropoda; class Insecta; order Diptera; family Tephritidae; genus Sphenella; species Sphenella marginata. The sequence continues at coordinate 71,292,043 of OX608079.1, forward strand.
ATTTTTAAACGCCGGTCAGGCCTAATATTTTTCATCAAATTAACGGAAACTTAATGTATTTCAAAAATTAAAGAAATTTTTTTTTTGAAATACTTTTATGAGATAATGTGCCTATCCTTGTGACTAAAAATTCCATAGTTTTTTTTATAAAATTGTGACTCAATAACACATGGTCAATGTAAAAAATATCAGTGCTTCAACTATTTTTGAGTAAAAGCGCGATATACTCATACATAAATTTTGAGTTAAGCAATCGTAGCTACAATAAAAACACTCCAATTGCGTGCATATAGTCGAATTGAGTAACATGCAGTAATTGCGTTGAGCGTCTACTTGTTTGTGTGAATGTGTGTTTGCCACCCTACATGCATTGTCATGCGGTGGCGCTCATATTTTTGTAACTGTGGTAGCTGAGGTCAAAAATAGAGTAAATAGAGAGAAATAGGTGGTCTGTTGATGTTCTCTAAGCACAAACGAATAAATGGTAAAACGTCCAAGCAAAGATGGGTTTTCATACAAAATTTATTTGAATTAAAAAAGTTTTTGATAAAATTTTTAGGTAATCGTTTACGTGGGGTACCGAGCGCTAATACGCGTCCAAGAGAGAGCTATAAAAAGACGCGTTTCCGTCCCAGGAGCATGAATATAACTCCGCTCAACCAATATTTTCATTATTTTGGAAAATATTTGCGAAAACCCGAAAAATGACCCGGGTTTAGGGGACTTTAACTGCAAATATCTGGCAAACTACTAAAAATATTGGTTCAGCGGAGTTATATTCATGCTCCTGGGACCAAAGCGCGTCTCCTGATACATATCTCAACATTTTTGGTTGTGTATTAGCGCTCGGTACCCCACGTAAACGGTTACCAAATTTTATTTATAAAAAAGTATCTGTGGTCCTATTCTGGCTAGATTATGATATTTTAAAGTTTGAAAGAAAAAAATCGGGCCAGTGTTTAGCTCTAACAAAATTTCGAGTTTGAATTTGATACAATAGTATTGATGACCCACACGTGGGAGTAGCGTGAAAAAAATAATCAGAATTTTGAAAAAACGTCATATAAGAGCCACCCTACTGTACCAGGTAATGTGAGTGTGCGAGTATATGGTTCGTGTATTACGAATGCTCCGAACGGGTGCCTGTGATAAGGATTGTTTTGACGCTCGTTGATTAGTTTGTAGATGTTAGGTCAGGTAATGTTAATCGTGTGTTAGAATAGTCCTCCCTCTGACATGCATCTAATTGTGGATTTTCCTATAGATTCCAGTGTGAATTTTTATCAGTCCTGTGTCAAATGTTACTAGTTGTGAGTTCGAATAGTAAATTAGAAATTAGTAGAAATTTTGAAATCTGCATGCACTAAAGGTACGATAAGTCTGTAAAATAGAAAAAAGGAGATGTGTGGAAAAAATTAAAATAAATTAGTATTGTTTCTAGATTTTGATGTTTTGTTCGTCCTTATTAGGTAATTACTACACTAGATTTGTCTTCTATGTATGGAGTAGTTATTTATATTCGTATGTTGATAAAAGTACTTGGAATGAGCTCATTCTGTTCGTAAACAGTGCTTGACTTCGGATAATGTGGAGCGTATGTTGCGAGTGTTTTAAATATTTTAATTCCAAGTTGATCTTCAACCATAAATTGAATGACAGCTGAATTTAACTACTTTTCTTTGTCAATGACTATTGTTCTGGGTATGTTCTCCATTGCTTTTGATTATATTAGTATGACCTGTGCATATTTTGAAACTTACTCCTAGGACTAGACGCTTTTCTGTGTTATAAATGTGTATGTAAACTATTTTTCCAGGGTACTGTGGAGTTGGCGTTTCGAGGGGTTTAGCTTTATTTGGGTGACGATAATATTTACGTTCTTTACAAACTTTGCACTGCTTAATTTTATTTTCTATTTTTGTTTTCCTTTTGGGGAAGTAGAATTTTTGAATGATTTATTTCTTATTTTTATGTATAGGGTAAAACCGGGATAGATGCCCCAACGGGATAGATACCCCATATTCAAAAAATCAAACTTCCCGAGCTCGTGACTAACAATTAATTTAATAATTAGCATCCGCAGCCACAGCGCATTTTAGTTATCTAAGGGCTTCGAGCAGTGAACACGCGTTTTGTTAGTACAAGGTGGCGCAAAAGTAATCTTCCTATCAGAAAATGCTATAAATTTTGCGATTGGCCCCTAAAATCAATTCTGTTTTGACATTTGTGTAGTAAACACATGCAAAATACACCTTAATAAACAATGTTACGCTACACTGCTCCAGAACGCGGAATATTGCTGACTTGAAGAGGAAGATGATTTTTCATCAAAAATAATCATGAGTGATGAGGCCCCTTTCCATCTTAGTGGGTACGTAAATAAGCAAAATTCTCGCTTCTGGGGCACTGAAAATCCGCGTGTAACCCACGAAGAGCCATTACACCCGCTCAAAGTCACTGTATGGTGTGCTGTTTTCGCTGGAGGAGTCATCGGACCTTCGGTCGCGGACCAAACGGTTACTGTGAATGGTGAGCGCTACAGAGCAATGATCAACGAGTTCTTTTTGCCGCAAATTGATGAATTGGGATTGGAAAACATGTGGTTCCAACAAGACGGTGCAACAGCACACACTGCACGTGCCACAACCGATATGCTGAAGGATGCATTTCCCGGGCGCCTAATCTCCCGTTTTGGCGATTTGTTTTGGCCAGCAAGATCGCCTGATTTGACCGCTCCAGATTTATTTTTGTGGGTCTATGTCAACAAGCCTCAGACTCTTGCAGCTCTTAAAGACAATATCCGTCAAGAATGTGAGGACCTATCGCGGCCAAAGTGATGGAAAATGCCATAAAAAGGGCTCAAATGACAATCAACTGTGGCGGCGGCCATTTACATGACATCATATTCTCGACTTGATGTAAAAAAAATTAAAAGACCAAATAAAAATAATCCACAAGAAGAATCAAAGTTTTTCATTGTATAAAACATTTTGTTTGCGACGAAATTGAAATACCCGTAAAAGTTTTAAAGGTAAGTATTGTGCTTTGTATAACTTTATAACTAGTAATAAATTCCATTATATTTTTTAGTACCTTAATAAACTGATTCATTGAGACTGCATCTAACTAAAAATATATGTTTTTTTGTTTATAATTTATTCAAAAAATTCTTAGGCATCTATCCCTATCAAAAAGGATAGTTGCCCTGATTTTTCGAGGGATAGATGCCCTTAGGGGCAAAGGAGTAAGTATATATTTTTTACATACTTTTGGAGTCTGATATATGTTTTATGTACTACTTTATGGACTTTTAACTGTTTTCGGCAAAATTATGCCGCGAAAGTACAAAAGGAAGGGACTACAGAAAGCCTGCAGCCGCGTTCGACGAAATGAACAAAAATACGATGGGGATAAACGAATTATCCTAAAAATATGGGATTCCATCGAGGACATTAATTCGACGATATGCTGCTAAAAAAACAAAAAAGGGATATAATAAACGTTTATCTAACTATTGGCTGCCTCTAGTTTCCTATAGATTTAGGTTAGGTTAGGTTGAAGTGGCTGCCAAAGAGGCACACTTAGGCCAGTAACATTAGGCCCGTTGTGATACCACGTAGAGACACCTTTATACCTCCTCCTCTTCGAACCACTTGGAAGACTTGATGAAGGCCATCACGTCCTTGATGTCATACTTCGCAATTTGGCGAATGTTGTCCAGGAAGGGAGCACCCAGGAAGCGACGTCTAACGCCGCTAAGTGCGGGGCAGTTGCAGATGAGGTGTTCTACAGTTTCTTCCATTTCGTCGTCTTTGCAGCTCCTGCAGCAACGGCGGTAAGGCACACCCAGTCCCTCTGCGTGCCTCCCAATAAGACAATGGCCAGTTAGCACTCCTATTATCTTGGAAATATCAGCCCTTCTTAGGGTGTAGATCTGTCGGGATCTCTTTGGATCCCTTTTTGGCCAGGTTTGTTTGGATATCAAACAGCCTGGGGTTTGAAGCCATCTTTCGTTGGCTTGTCGATAGGTGAATTCGTTTAGCATTAGCCTGCATGTTGCAAAGGGTATACCCAAGCGTTCTTTATCAGGAAGAACTTGCTTGGTAGTGCCCTGCCTAGCAAGCTCGTCTGCCCTACAGTTACCCTCAATGTCCCTGTGGCCCGGTACCCACGTGAGGTTGACACTGTTCTGCTTGGCCATCTCCTGAAGAGATCGGCGACAGTTTAGCGTTAGTTCAGAATTGAACGAGTTAGAGCCAAGTGCTTTGATGGCGGCTTGGCTATCGCTGAAAATGAATATTTCCTTGCCGATAGTGTCCCGTCCGATCCGGGCTGTGGCCTCCATGATTGCACAGACTTCGGCCTGGAAGACACTACAGTGATCGGGTAGTCGGAAGGAGAGTTCTAAGTCGCAATCTATTGAGAAGACCCCTCCGCCGACTCTCCCGTTTAGTTTGGAGCCGTCGGTGTATATGCAGATACTGTGTTCTGCGCCATAGCACCAGTCCGGCTCAACCCAGTCTTCCCTACTGGGGATGTTTACCGTAAAGTCGCACTCCGTAACTGTAGTAGTCACGCAGCGATCCGTACTTCCGGGAATAAAATTGAAATTATTTAGTATGGTGGAATGTCCTTTGGTCCGAGTGATCCAGATAGACGATTCCCGTAGACGCAGGGCTGATGTCGCCGCTGCTCGGTAGAACTCTATGTCTAAAGGAATGAGGTCTAGAATGACCTGTAGAGCTTCGCTCGGAGTAGTTCTCAGAGCTCCGCCTATGCTGATCATGCTAGACCTGTGAACCTTCCCTAATAGGTTCAAGTTTGAGGCCTTGCACAAGGCAGGCCACCACACGACGACCCCGTATAGCAATATGGGTTTTATGATAGTCGTGTAAATCCATTTGCATATCTTGGGGCTAAGACCCCATTTCCTGCCTATGGCCCTCTTGCACGTGTATAATGCAATATACGCTTTCTTTTGGCGCTGAATGACGTTTTCTTTCCAATTCAGCCTTTTGTAAAGAACTAAACCTGGAAATTTGGCCTTATCGGCCAGATTAAGGCGCACGCCGTTTAGTTCTGGTAATATTAACGGTGGTATTTTGTATCGCTTAGTGAATAAGACAAGTTCCACCTTCTCGGAGTTGACGCTAAGCCCGCAGCGAGAGGACCATACTGAGATCTCTCGCAACGCCGCCTGCATCATATCGCACAGGGTTTGTGGGAATTTGCCTCTGTATGCCACGGCCAGGTCGTCGGCGTATGCCACCACCTTGCCGCTGCCCCAACATGTGTCTCTTAGCAGCGAGTTAACTGTTAGGTTCCACAGGAGAGGCGAGAGAACGCCGCCTTGAGGAGTTCCTCTTGTGGCGTATCGTGTTATATCAACAGACCCCAGAGTTGAGAGAATTTTTCTCCCTTTGAGTAGTTGGTCGATCAGTCCCACCAGGGACCTGTTTACCCCCAGATCTGTTAGTGCGGTATTAACAGCAACTGGGCTGATGTTATTGAAGGCTCCTTCGATATCGAGGAAGGCAACCAGACAGTAGTCTTTCTCGTCCATGGATGCCTCTATGGTAGAGACTAGGGTGTGGAGCGCAGTCTCCGTAGATTTACCTTTGAGGTAAGCGTGTTGACAGCTAGATATATGGTTGCTGTCAATTGTGGTAGTGAGGTAGTTATTTATTATCCTCTCCAGGGTTTTGAGAGCAAACGACGTTAGACTTATCGGTCTGTAGTCTTTCGGCTCGTAGTGAGAGGCCTTACCTGCCTTCGGAATAAAGATCACCGTCGCGCTTCTCCATAAGCACGGAATGTGGTTGAGAGACAAACAGGCCGTGAAAATGTGATACAGCCAGTTAGCTGATGTCTCCAAAGTGTTGATTAGCTGTGCGGGAATAATCCCGTCCGGTCCAGCGGATTTGAACGGCTTGAAGCTCTTGACCGCCCATTTAACTCCCTCTACGGTGATGGGTATATTTACGGCCAGGTTGGTTGCAGGAGCATTTGGAGCACAATGCATGTTTCCCGGAAAGTGAGTATCCAGGAGCAGTTCTAGAGTCTCCTCTTCTGAGCTGGTCCAGGTACCGTCATGTCGCCGCAAAAAGCTCATGGCCGTTTGCGACTTTGATAGCACGCACCTAAGTCTTGCTGTGTCGTCGACACTTTCGACTCCAGTGCAGAAGTTTCTCCACTAAGTTCTCTTCGCTTGTCTCAGGGCTTTTTTATAGGCCCTCAGTTTGTTTTTATATTCAAGCCATTGAGTCTCACAATCGAGGTTTTTGGCTATATTAAACTGTTTCCTGCAGGATTTCCGTAATGAGTCCAGATCCCGGGACCACCAGTAAGGTTTATGCTTACCCCGCGGTTTTGGTACTGGGCAGGCCTTTTCTAAGGCGTTTGAGAATGCCGTTGTAAATGTCGTAACCATGTCCTCTAGCACCTCTACAGAAGAGGGGCATTGAGAGGGTAGTTCTGGCAGACCTCTATCAAACAGCTCGTTATGCAGCTCCCAGTTTGTGCTGCGTGGGTTCCGTCTCATAATGGCCGGTTCGACGGCAAGGTTTAAAACCACCTCAATATAGCGGTGGTCAGAGAAAGAGTGGTCATCAAGAACCCGCCAGCTCCTAATTAACTCATAAGCGCTTTCGCTACAAATAGTAAGGTCAATGACCTCTCTTCGATTTTTAGTAATAAATGTTGGTTCATTACCTACGTTGCAAACTACGAGGTTAGTCGTTAAAAGAAAATCAAAAAGAGACTCACCTCGAGCGTTTATGTCGGAACTTCCCCACTGGACGTGGTGGGCATTTGCGTCCGTTCCAATAAGCAAGTGGTCCCTGCTGCAGTCGGCCACCAGTACTTTCACCTTGTCTTGCGGTGGAGGATCTTCCGCGTCATAAGGCATGTAGACCGAGGCAATAATTAAATTAACGTTGCCAACTGTGACATTGGCCGCTGTGACGTCGCCATTGCTGTAGTTAGGTAAAAGAAAAGTTATTAGCTCAGACCTAACCATAATGCAGGTTCTAACTTTACCTTCTCCATCAGCTCTGATGAGCTTGAATTCCTTAGTCCCCAGTCCGCAAATCCGTGCTTTGTTGACCCACGGCTCTTGGATGAGGACCACATCAACGTCGCCTTTAGAAAGGCGACCAATTAAAGCAGCCGAAGCTGCCTTCGATTTATGTAGGTTTATCTGAAGCACCCTCAACATGAGTGTGCCCAGACTCCCCTACCAACACCGTGACGTCGAGGTCTTCCCCGTCGCTGTCCAGCAGGGCATCCTCCATCGATAAACTGTGCAGAGCGCCTGCACAATTTGACGTGGCGGACACCATACTGCCAGCGTCAGAGAGCTCCGCTTCCTCTTCGGGTGTTTCGATGTCCATGTCCACCGGAGTACCCGAAAAGGATGCGCGCTGCGCGTCGCCACGGTAAACGTGGATTACGACTTCGCCAATGCCGTAATGCACACGTCCGTTTGCTCTCCTCAAAGGTTCGAGAGCCTCCTTGTTTAGGGCCAGAACGACCTCCCTTCTGTGACCTTCAGCGTCGCCGACTTGGATGATCTTCCAGTCCTGGGCGGGGAGAGTTGGGTTCATAATTCGGAGCATAGCCAGGATTCTCTCCGGCTCTGCAGGGATTGCTGGAACCCAGGCCCTCGCCCTTGGCCGAGCTGGAATGTCCTTCCAGTCGACGACCTCTATCTTCGCCCCAGGGTAGACCGGGCCTAGCCTTGCCGCTGCTGCCTTGTACAGCGCAACAGTTCTTGCGTCTTCGCAAGCAAGGATCTTTATTTGACCCTGGTACCAGCCCGCATCAGCACCACGCGGCGGACTGCCCGGAGCTTCCATCAACACGTCGAGAACGGCGTCGCCGATGGCGTTCCGGACATACGGCCACTGATCTTTCGGGATGGCCCCACGGTCGTTTCCCCGGTCCAGGATCCCTATAAGGATCCGGTCCTTTGCCACCTCGGCAAAGCTAGGTTTGCCCACCCCAGGGTGATTTTGGTGCCTTTTGGAGGGAGGTTTTATGTCCTCGTCCGACCTCTGGCGTTTGAAGGGAGTTGCGCTTTCCCCAGTTGCCACCGCAGTGCTATGGAACTCCGGTAGCAGGGCTCGCGCCCTCGTCACCGCGTTCCTGGCATTTTGGGACAACGTATCCAGCGGAACCCCCACGTATTTCTTTAGGACCTTAGAGGCCTTCCTTTTCTCCCGATGCGTGTGGCGATTGGGAGGGATATTTAAGGGGAGCTGACCCGTAGTTGCCATCGCGGTCATCCCCCCGGTTGGTGGCTTGGTTGCGGCCTCCTTCTCCTTTGGCTCTTTGTGGCTAGGTCGTGAGACCCCTGCCAGAGCTGTGGGGAGAACGGCTGCCGTGCCGCTTCCTGAAGGGCGTTCAGCATCAGTGGGTGCGGCGCCGTTCGCCGTTGCCAGCGTAACCGCGTTCGCTACCGCACTGGTGCTGACCCCCTCCAGGTCGCTTTTGCCTGTCATTTGTGAGGTTGCCCTCGAAGTGTCCAGAGGGAGCCGACCCGTAGTTGCCATCGCGGTCGCTCCCCCGGTGAAGTTGAAGTTATAGCCGGCCACCTTCTCCTTTGGCCCATTGTGGCCGGGTCGTGAGACCCATGCCACAGCTGTGGGGAGAGCGGTTGCCGTAGCTGTCCGTGATGGGCGTTCGGCATCAGCAGGTGCAGCGTCGTTCGCCGTTGCCAGCGTAACTACACTTGCCACCGTGCTGGTGCCGACCCCCATCAGGTCGCTTGAGTGTTGTGGGTGTGGGGTTGCCCCCCTACCCGAAGAGCCACTTGGGCGTGAATGTGTTTTCGGCGCTTGCGCCGTGGCTGTCCTTCCCCGTGAGGAGGAGGACGAATTTGTTGGTTTGGTTGAATTTCGTTTCATCTTGTTCGTACGACCACTCGTTAGACAGGGCCAACTTGTGGTCAAAGTATAGTATAGATTTACTAAGTAGCTTTTATTTTAGTGCAAGATTGTATGTAAAATGTATTTTTATAAAAATATAATTTTTATTTTTTTCTAAATAAACACGTACCTATAAAATTGAATTTAATAAACATATATAAAAATGCATGCCAATTCTTGAAAGCAAACGCTTCAATTTAATAAGGCATACCTACCCACCATTGATGTACCTAATACTAGATTTAGCTATCTTCTAATGATAGTAATTAAAACATGTTTAATTTATTATGGTTTTGAGTAGGGTAGAACTACATACGTTGCGTTCGATTTGTGTTTTTCGCTTACATGCCATAAAGGGCATCTATCCTTCGCAATATTTTCATGGTGGGGCAACTATCCCTAAGGTAGGCATCTATCCCTCAAAAAGAAGGTTTCAGGAAAAAGGAATTTCTGGAAAAACCGTGTACGATAGGTAAACCAAAATTTAAATAATTAAAGTTAAAATATTGAGCTAGCTATATTAAAAAAAATTATTCAAATAAAACTAATATTTTCAAATTTAGGCAGCTTTTCCAAAAAGTGGGGCATCTATCCCGGTTTTACCCTATTTCTAATTGGTAGGTTGGGAATGAAATTTTAAATTGATAGCTATCTTCGCCTCCCAGTGAGACCTTCATCACTAAACATCATGATGCATCACTTGAAATTTTTTTAATAGAAAATAAATTTGTATTGTTATTTTTTCGTCACTTTAAATTTGTGATAACTCCAATTTCTGGACCATATATCTGTGCTCATAAGCGATTTTCCTTATTAAATTGTGATGTATTTATCTTAAAACAAAATATTGTATTACATTTTCAAGGCTTGCTTTACCCCGACATCAAGTAGTACTTATGCATATACGCTCATGGATCGAAACTCAATATAATGTTCAATACTTCAACGATTTTCGGCCATAAAAAGAGAAAAGTAAATGTCGAAAAATCAATCTTATATCTTTGTTTTATTTTAATTAACTAACAAGGTCTCCAGATCTCCCCCCAAGCCTTCCTAGCTACGTCACTGAATACATCAATTTGTTTCAGTGATTCCGCTGGGAGAGTTTTAAAAAATATATATTACTTTCAGCCGATTTAATTCCAATTTTTTTTAAACACAAATTTCTCAGTGAATTAAACAATACAAGTTTCCTTTATATTGATATCTGTATATATGTAAATTGTACATACATATTATGTATTTCATATCAAAGGCTGAAAAAAACGTACATTTTGAACCTGACCCCCCACGTCTTACTGACCCAAACATAACCACAATTTTAGAAAGTGTATTCGCGAAAAATTGTGGGCGTGGTAAGGTAGCGAAATATTCGAAAAAATGACGATAATAGGTACATTTAAAGTGTGGTAACTACAGAATGGCTTTATCGATTTCAAAGATCTTCATACCATTAGAAAGGTATTGAATTCAAAAAAATACACTGTAAAAATGTTTAGTCTGCTAAAATTTTAAACTGATAAAACACTTCAAAGGTCAAGCGATTTTGAAAAATAAAATTTTTTTTTAGAAAGGTCTATTTAATGTATATAACATATCTAAAAAGTAGAATGGCGTTTTTTTCTTTTCTTTTCAAAAAAATTTTAAGTAAAACCATCGCTTGATAACTTTTTTAATTTGATATTATTGTCTGACAAACAAATGTACCTAGCTATACTTTTAGCTTTCATACAGATTTTTTTTAATCCAATTATCAAGTTTTTCAGGCATTCTCAAAATATATAACACAAATATTTAACCGCTTATAAAAGGACACAGCGAAAATAACTGTTTCTACCTGTTTGTTGTGCTATGAAGCTAACAGTCAGGTAGGAATAGTATCTAAACGAAAGGCGTATGGTTATGTTGAACAATAGATCATATGCATAGTAGTTTATATTCAGAAACTTTCAATTCATATTGAGAAAGTTACAGTGCATATTCAGAATTTCCATTTCATATTCAGAAAGTTACAATTCATGTTTAGAATTTTCATTTTATATTAGAATTTTCATTTCATATTCAGAAAGTTACAATTGATATCCAAAATTTTCATTTTATATTCAGAAAACTGCGATTAATTTTTAGAAATTTATAATTTATGTTTAGAAAGTTACAATTAATATTCAGAGTTTTAATTTTATATTCAGCCATTCACAATTTATATTTTAAAAGTTACAAATAATATTCAGAATTTCCACTTCATATCCAGAAAATTACAACTGATATTTAGAAAATTACAATTAATATTCGGAAAGTTACAATTGATATTCAGAAAATTACAATTTATATTCAGAAATTTTAAATTCATATTCAGTAAGTCCGTGAACAAGTTGAGTGCATTGCAAGCATTTTTGGACAAAATTATTTGATATTATTGAGAGCATGAAAAGGTGTTGCTTCATACGTAGAATTGTCACTATGTAAGGGGAAGCGGATTGTCGCCCAGGGAATATTACTAGAAAAATGTTGCTTTAAAGACTTATTTATGGTGCTTTTCATGTGTACCAAGACGGAAAGGAAGAGAAAGAAATGGAAACCTTTGGACAAAGTAGCACTACAGTTACAAATAACTTTTGTAAATATTATATTACAATTTACTTGCGTACAGTGAAATTTTCTTAGTATGAAATGTTACTTTCCGAATATCAATTGTAACTTTCTGAACATGAATTGTAAATTTTTGCATTTCAAATATAATTTTCTGAATATGAAATGGAAATTTTGAATATGAACTTCAACTTTCTGAACAAAAATTGTAGGTTTCTGAATATGAAATTAAATTCTGAATACTAATTGATACTTTCAGAATATTAAGTGTAGTTTTCGGAATATGAAATGCAAATACTGAATATGAATTGTAAGTTTCTGAATATGCATTGTGATTTTCTGAATACGAAAGGGAAATTCTGAATATCAATTGTAAGTTTCTGAGTATTAATTGTAACTTTCTAAATATGGAATGAAAACTCTGAATATCAATTGTAACTTTTTAGATATGAATTGTAACTTTCTAAATATGACTTGTAATTTTCTGAATATAAACTAAAAAGAAGAAGAAATTCCAGAAAAAGTAAAGGAACAATTTATTAAAATGATTAAAAGCCAAAAAGAAGAATTTGCCGACCCAAAGAAAAAACTGCCTTATAATACGAGTATCGTCGCTACGATTCAAACTACAGACCAAGACCCCGTCTACTCTAAATTATTATTATTAATTATATGAACCACCATAGTATGCAGAATATACAACTTATTGAAAGTGGAATAAATAACTAAAAAAGAGGCGCAGGTATGGCCCATTTTTTAAATGTTTTCGTCAAGGACACTTTGAAAGCGCAATAAAAATGATAAAGAGCTATTCTAGGCAAAACCAGGGACGGATCCAGTGCGGAGCTCTGGGGTACCTAGCTCCCCCGAAATTCGGATCCAGGAGGAGAGCTCGTGTCAACCTAGCTCTCCACTGAAATCTCATATCACAATCTGTACCGTGTTGCGTGCACACACTATTAAAAACAAAATGAAAGAAGAAGTTTGAAAACTTTACATTTGCGTGTGTCTTAAACTTTTCAGATGCTATGGACAACCTGGGCTCAGAGTTGAAAAATTGGAGCTTTCAATTCACAGAAAGAAGACTGTGACTTGAGTGATTGCATTGAATATGCTAATGATGTTCTTGACGAAATAAAGGACATGCGTATAAAAGCAGATGAAACATTCTGAGGAGCTGGAATCCAGCTTTTTAAAGCAGCAAGATCTGCTTTCCAAGATACAAAATGTTATTTCAGCAAAATGTCCATAGATCGATGAATCTGGAATTGACAGGACCACCATTGCTTTCAAGGAAATGTGGCCGAGTGAATTTACTGACATTACTGAAAAAATAAAATCTGATTCTAAAATGTGGAAACGGTAAGAAGTAGTTCTGAATCTATGCAACTTCCATTTGGTAGTTCAAAATTATACAATTGTATGTGCGTTGTTACAGATTTTGCATGAAAATACATCTCAGCGAGCGACCGAAAACATTTTCAGAAGCTCTCAATGTGTGTGATGTGCAGTTCTACAAAAAAATTTACAGGCTCTTTCAAATTATTGCTACACTCAAATTATAGCTTCAAGTGAAATGTCATTTCCAACTTCACGCAGATTGAAGACGTATTTGCGTATCAAGACCGACTCAATAGGTTTGCCTTACTTAATATTCATCGCGATATTCCAGTGACTAATGATATATTTGTGTGAAGCAAAAAAGGCGACTGGACATTACTTTGTGAATGCACCAGTCTTGCTTTTTAAAAAGAAATTTTATGGCAATAGGATGACGTTTTGATTTGCCCCCAGCCCCTCAAAGTTGAAAGCAATAAGCACGATCTGGTACAAATGTGAAATTTTGAAAATTATAAAATCAAAAAACCAAGTATGGGGATTGATAAACATGGTTAAGCTGAGTATTGGAAAAAACAACAACAAGAGTTATTAAAGGTGAAAGTTAATATTATGCATTTTTTAAATTGCAATTACTTAAAAACTACTATTTTAGGTTTTTGTATGTTTCTCATAAAACTGAAATTCAATGAAATATGTAAATGATTTCAGTCAAATAAAAACGTTTTTTATTTTTAACATCCTTAAAAGCCATTTATTAAGCTACGTCAATATGGCGTATCTTCATCTTTCTGGGGTTAATGTAAATCTCTGCGCTGATATCTTGTATGGTTTTGATTTATGATTAAAAATATGTATTTATAAATTTGAACTAAGCGGTGGGCGGTGCAACATCCATTTAAAAAAAAATTCTTGAAACATTTATATTTTACCCAGTAGGGTAAAATTACAAAAGAGCGCCCCTAAATTTGAAGGTTATGTAGAGAGGCTTCCGGGAACATTTTTTTTTTACAAAACCAGCCCAAATGGTTTTTTTAATGTAATTTGCATCATACTTCTCAATGTTCTTTAGGGCTCGGAAGTCTTTTTCGCATAGTTACGGCAGCGATTTCAAAGATCTTCATACCATTAGAAAGGTATTGAATTCAAAAAAATACACTGTAAAAATGTTTAGTCTGCTAAAATTTTAAACTGATAAAACACTTCAAAGGTCAAGCGATTTTGAAAAATAAAATTTTTTTTTAGAAAGGTCTATTTAATGTATATAACATATCTAAAAAGTAGAATGGCGTTTTTTTCTTTTCTTTTCAAAAAAATTTTAAGTAAAACCATCGCTTGATAACTTTTTTAATTTGATATTACTGTCTGACAAACAAATGTACCTAGCTATACTTTTAGCTTTCATACAGATTTTTTTTAATCCAATTATCAAGTTTTTCAGGCATTCTCAAAATATATAACACAAATATTTAACCGCTTATAAAAGGACACAGCGAAAATAACTGTTTCTACCTGTTTGTTGTGCTATGAAGCTAACAGTCAGGTAGGAATAGTATCTAAACGAAAGGCGTATGGTTATGTTGAACAATAGATCATATGCATAGTAGTTTATATTCAGAAACTTTCAATTCATATTGAGAAAGTTACAGTGCATATTCAGAATTTCCATTTCATATTCAGAAAGTTACAATTCATGTTTAGAATTTTCATTTTATATTAGAATTTTCATTTCATATTCAGAAAGTTACAATTGATATCCAAAATTTTCATTTTATATTCAGAAAACTGCGATTAATTTTTAGAAATTTATAATTTATGTTTAGAAAGTTACAATTAATATTCAGAGTTTTAATTTTATATTCAGCCATTCACAATTTATATTTTAAAAGTTACAAATAATATTCAGAATTTCCACTTCATATCCAGAAAATTACAACTGATATTTAGAAAATTTCAATTAATATTCGGAAAGTTACAATTGATATTCAGAAAATTACAATTTATATTCAGAAATTTTAAATTCATATTCAGTAAGTCCGTGAACAAGTTGAGTGCATTGCAAGCATTTTTGGACAAAATTATTTGATATTATTGAGAGCATGAAAAGGTGTTGCTTCATACGTAGAATTGTCACTATGTAAGGGGAAGCGGATTGTCGCCCAGGGAATATTACTAGAAAAATGTTGCTTTAAAGACTT
The DNA here is from genome assembly GCA_951509765.1 of Sphenella marginata. Lineage (NCBI taxonomy): Eukaryota > Metazoa > Arthropoda > Insecta > Diptera > Tephritidae > Sphenella > Sphenella marginata. Next base: position 71,307,095 of record OX608079.1, read on the forward strand.
ATTTATGGTGCTTTTCATGTGTACCGAGACGGAAAGGAAGAGAAAGAAATGGAAACCTTTGGACAAAGTAGCACTACAGTTACAAATAACTTTTGTAAATATTATATTACAATTTACTTGCGTACAGTGAAATTTTCTTAGTATGAAATGTTACTTTCCGAATATCAATTGTAACTTTCTGAACATGAATTGTAAATTTTTGAATTTCAAATATAATTTTCTGAATATGAAATGGAAATTTTGAATATGAACTTCAACTTTCTGAACAAAAATTGTAGGTTTCTGAATATGAAATTAAATTCTGAATACTAATTGATACTTTCAGAATATTAAGTGTAGTTTTCGGAATATGAAATGCAAATACTGAATATGAATTGTAAGTTTCTGAATATGCATTGTGATTTTCTGAATACGAAAGGGAAATTCTGAATATAAATTGTAAGTTTCTGAGTATTAATTGTAACTTTCTAAATATGGAATGAAAATTCTGAATATCAATTGTAACTTTTTAGATATGAATTGTAACTTTCTAAATATGACTTGTAATTTTCTGAATATAAACTAAAAAGAAGAAGAAATTCCAGAAAAAGTAAAGGAACAATTTATTAAAATGATTAAAAGCCAAAAAGAAGAATTTGCCGACCCAAAGAAAAAACTGCCTTATAATACGAGTATCGTCGCTACGATTCAAACTACAGACCAAGACCCCGTCTACTCTAAATTATTATTATTAATTATATGAACCACCATAGTATGCAGAATATACAACTTATTGAAAGTGGAATAAATAACTATAAAAGAGGCGCAGGTATGGCCCATTTTTTAAATGTTTTCGTCAAGGACACTTTGAAAGCGCAATAAAAATGATAAAGAGCTATTCTAGGCAAAACCAGGGACGGATCCAGTGCGGAGCTCTGGGGTACCTAGCTCCCCCGAAATTCGGATCCAGGAGGAGAGCTCGTGTCAACCTAGCTCTCCACTGAAATCTCATATCACAATCTGTACCGTGTTGCGTGCACACACTATTAAAAACAAAATGAAAGAAGAAGTTTGAAAACTTTACATTTGCGTGTGTCTTAAACTTTTCAGATGCTATGGACAACCTGGGCTCAGAGTTGAAAAATTGGAGCTTTCAATTCACAGAAAGAAGACTGTGACTTGAGTGATTGCATTGAATATGCTAATGATGTTCTTGACGAAATAAAGGACATGCGTATAAAAGCAGATGAAACATTCTGAGGAGCTGGAATCCAGCTTTTTAAAGCAGCAAGATCTGCTTTCCAAGATACAAAATGTTATTTCAGCAAAATGTCCATAGATCGATGAATCTGGAATTGACAGGACCACCATTGCTTTCAAGGAAATGTGGCCGAGTGAATTTACTGACATTACTGAAAAAATAAAATCTGATTCTAAAATGTGGAAACGGTAAGAAGTAATTCTGAATCTATGCAACTTCCATTTGGTAGTTCAAAATTATACAATTGTATGTGCGTTGTTACAGATTTTGCATGAAAATACATCTCAGCGAGCGACCGAAAACATTTTCAGAAGCTCTCAATGTGTGTGATGTGCAGTTCTACAAAAAAATTTACAGGCTCCTTCAAATTATTGCTACACTCAAATTATAGCTTCAAGTGAAATGTCATTTCCAACTTCACGCAGATTGAAGACGTATTTGCGTATCAAGACCGACTCAATAGGCTTGCCTTACTTAATATTCATCGCGATATTCCAGTGACTAATGATATATTTGTGTGAAGCAAAAAAGGCGACTGGACATTACTTTGTGAATGCACCAGTCTTGCTTTTTAAAAAGAAATTTTATGGCAATAGGATGACGTTTTGATTTGCCCCCAGCCCCTCAAAGTTGAAAGCAATAAGCACGATCTGGTACAAATGTGAAATTTTGAAAATTATAAAATCAAAAAACCAAGTATGGGGATTGATAAACATGGTTAAGCTGAGTATTGGAAAAAACAACAACAAGAGTTATTAAAGGTGAAAGTTAATATTATGCATTTTTTAAATTGCAATTACTTAAAAACTACTATTTTAGGTTTTTGTATGTTTCTCATAAAACTGAAATTGAATGAAATATGTAAATGATTTCAGTCAAATAAAAACGTTTTTTATTTTTAACATCCTTAAAAGCCATTTATTAAGCTACGTCAATATGGCGTATCTTCATCTTTCTGGGGTTAATGTAAATCTCTGCGCTGATATCTTGTATGGTTTTGATTTATGATTAAAAATATGTATTTCTAAATTTGAACTAAGCGGTGGGCGGTGCAACATCCATTTAAAAAAAAATTCTTGAAACATTTATATTTTACCCAGTAGGGTAAAATTACAAAAGAGCGCCCCTAAATTTGAAGGTTATGTAGAGAGGCTTCCGGGAACATTTTTTTTTTACAAAACCAGCCCAAATGGTTTTTTTAATGTAATTTGCATCATACTTCTCAATGTTCTTTAGGGCTCGGAAGTCTTTTTCGCATAGTTACGGCAGCGATTTCAAAGATCTTCATACCATTAGAAAGGTATTGAATTCAAAAAAATACACTGTAAAAATGTTTAGTCTGCTAAAATTTTAAACTGATAAAACACTTCAAAGGTCAAGCGATTTTGAAAAATAAAATTTTTTTTTAGAAAGGTCTATTTAATGTATATAACATATCTAAAAAGTAGAATGGCGTTTTTTTCTTTTCTTTTCAAAAAAATTTTAAGTAAAACCATCGCTTGATAACTTTTTTAATTTGATATTACTGTCTGACAAACAAATGTACCTAGCTATACTTTTAGCTTTCATACAGATTTTTTTTAATCCAATTATCAAGTTTTTCAGGCATTCTCAAAATATATAACACAAATATTTAACCGCTTATAAAAGGACACAGCGAAAATAACTGTTTCTACCTGTTTGTTGTGCTATGAAGCTAACAGTCAGGTAGGAATAGTATCTAAACGAAAGGCGTATGGTTATGTTGAACAATAGATCATATGCATAGTAGTTTATATTCAGAAACTTTCAATTCATATTGAGAAAGTTACAGTGCATATTCAGAATTTCCATTTCATATTCAGAAAGTTACAATTCATGTTTAGAATTTTCATTTTATATTAGAATTTTCATTTCATATTCAGAAAGTTACAATTGATATCCAAAATTTTCATTTTATATTCAGAAAACTGCGATTAATTTTTAGAAATTTATAATTTATGTTTAGAAAGTTACAATTAATATTCAGAGTCTTAATTTTATATTCAGCCATTCACAATTTATATTTTAAAAGTTACAAATAATATTCAGAATTTCCACTTCATATCCAGAAAATTACAACTGATATTTAGAAAATTACAATTAATATTCGGAAAGTTACAATTGATATTCAGAAAATTACAATTTATATTCAGAAATTTTAAATTCATATTCAGTAAGTCCGTGAACAAGATGAGTGCATTGCAAGCATTTTTGGACAAAATTATTTGATATTATTGAGAGCATGAAAAGGTGTTGCTTCATACGTAGAATTGTCACTATGTAAGGGGAAGCGGATTGTCGCCCAGGGAATATTACTAGAAAAATGTTGCTTTAAAGACTTATTTATGGTGCTTTTCATGTGTACCGAGACGGAAAGGAAGAGAAAGAAATGGAAACCTTTGGACAAAGTAGCACTACAGTTACAAATAACTTTTGTAAATATTATATTACAATTTACTTGCGTACAGTGAAATTTTCTTAGTATGAAATGTTACTTTCCGAATATCAATTGTAACTTTCTGAACATGAATTGTAAATTTTTGAATTTCAAATATAATTTTCTGAATATGAAATGGAAATTTTGAATATGAACTTCAACTTTCTGAACAAAAATTGTAGGTTTCTGAATATGAAATTAAATTCTGAATACTAATTGATACTTTCAGAATATTAAGTGTAGTTTTCGGAATATGAAATGCAAATACTGAATATCAATTGTAAGTTTCTGAGTATTAATTGTAACTTTCTAAATATGGAATGAAAATTCTGAATATCAATTGTAACTTTTTAGATATGAATTGTAACTTTCTAAATATGAATAATTTTCTGAATATAAACTAAAAAGAAGAAGAAATTCCAGAAAAAGTAAAGGAACAATTTATTAAAATGATTAAAAGCCAAAAAGAAGAATTTGCCGACCCAAAGAAAAAACTGCCTTATAATACGAGTATCGTCGCTACGATTCAAACTACAGACCAAGACCCCGTCTACTCTAAATTATTATTATTAATTATATGAACCACCATAGTATGCAGAATATACAGCTTATTGAAAGTGGAATAAATAACTATAAAAGAGGCGCAGGTATGGCCCATTTTTTAAATGTTTTCGTCAAGGACACTTTGAAAGCGCAATAAAAATGATAAAGAGCTATTCTAGGCAAAACCAGGGACGGATCCAGTGCGGAGCTCTGGGGTACCTAGCTCCCCCGAAATTCGGATCCAGGAGGAGAGCTCGTGTCAACCTAGCTCTCCACTGAAATCTCATATCACAATCTGTACCGTGTTGCGTGCACACACTATTAAAAACAAAATGAAAGAAGAAGTTTGAAAACTTTACATTTGCGTGTGTCTTAAACTTTTCAGATGCTATGGACAACCTGGGCTCAGAGTTGAAAAATTGGAGCTTTCAATTCACAGAAAGAAGACTGTGACTTGAGTGATTGCATTGAATATGCTAATGATGTTCTTGACGAAATAAAGGACATGCGTATAAAAGCAGATGAAACATTCTGAGGAGCTGGAATCCAGCTTTTTAAAGCAGCAAGATCTGCTTTCCAAGATACAAAATGTTATTTCAGCAAAATGTCCATAGATCGATGAATCTGGAATTGACAGGACCACCATTGCTTTCAAGGAAATGTGGCCGAGTGAATTTACTGACATTACTGAAAAAATAAAATCTGATTCTAAAATGTGGAAACGGTAAGAAGTAGTTCTGAATCTATGCAACTTCCATTTGGTAGTTCAAAATTATACAATTGTATGTGCGTTGTTACAGATTTTGCATGAAAATACATCTCAGCGAGCGACCGAAAACATTTTCAGAAGCTCTCAATGTGTGTGATGTGCAGTTCTACAAAAAAATTTACAGGCTCCTTCAAATTATTGCTACACTCAAATTATAGCTTCAAGTGAAATGTCATTTCCAACTTCACGCAGATTGAAGACGTATTTGCGTATCAAGACCGACTCAATAGGCTTGCCTTACTTAATATTCATCGCGATATTCCAGTGACTAATGATATATTTGTGTGAAGCAAAAAAGGCGACTGGACATTACTTTGTGAATGCACCAGTCTTGCTTTTTAAAAAGAAATTTTATGGCAATAGGATGACGTTTTGATTTGCCCCCAGCCCCTCAAAGTTGAAAGCAATAAGCACGATCTGGTACAAATGTGAAATTTTGAAAATTATAAAATCAAAAAACCAAGTATGGGGATTGATAAACATGGTTAAGCTGAGTATTGGAAAAAACAACAACAAGAGTTATTAAAGGTGAAAGTTAATATTATGCATTTTTTAAATTGCAATTACTTAAAAACTACTATTTTAGGTTTTTGTATGTTTCTCATAAAACTGAAATTGAATGAAATATGTAAATGATTTCAGTCAAATAAAAACGTTTTTTATTTTTAACATCCTTAAAAGCCATTTATTAAGCTACGTCAATATGGCGTATCTTCATCTTTCTGGGGTTAATGTAAATCTCTGCGCTGATATCTTGTATGGTTTTGATTTATGATTAAAAATATGTATTTCTAAATTTGAACTAAGCGGTGGGCGGTGCAACATCCATTTAAAAAAAAATTCTTGAAACATTTATATTTTACCCAGTAGGGTAAAATTACAAAAGAGCGCCCCTAAATTTGAAGGTTATGTAGAGAGGCTTCCGGGAACATTTTTTTTTTACAAAACCAGCCCAAATGGTTTTTTTAATGTAATTTGCATCATACTTCTCAATGTTCTTTAGGGCTCGGAAGTCTTTTTCGCATAGTTACGGCAGCGATTTCAAAGATCTTCATACCATTAGAAAGGTATTGAATTCAAAAAAATACACTGTAAAAATGTTTAGTCTGCTAAAATTTTAAACTGATAAAACACTTCAAAGGTCAAGCGATTTTGAAAAATAAAATTTTTTTTTAGAAAGGTCTATTTAATGTATATAACATATCTAAAAAGTAGAATGGCGTTTTTTTCTTTTCTTTTCAAAAAAATTTTAAGTAAAACCATCGCTTGATAACTTTTTTAATTTGATATTACTGTCTGACAAACAAATGTACCTAGCTATACTTTTAGCTTTCATACAGATTTTTTTTAATCCAATTATCAAGTTTTTCAGGCATTCTCAAAATATATAACACAAATATTTAACCGCTTATAAAAGGACACAGCGAAAATAACTGTTTCTACCTGTTTGTTGTGCTATGAAGCTAACAGTCAGGTAGGAATAGTATCTAAACGAAAGGCGTATGGTTATGTTGAACAATAGATCATATGCATAGTAGTTTATATTCAGAAACTTTCAATTCATATTGAGAAAGTTACAGTGCATATTCAGAATTTCCATTTCATATTCAGAAAGTTACAATTCATGTTTAGAATTTTCATTTTATATTAGAATTTTCATTTCATATTCAGAAAGTTACAATTGATATCCAAAATTTTCATTTTATATTCAGAAAACTGCGATTAATTTTTAGAAATTTATAATTTATGTTTAGAAAGTTACAATTAATATTCAGAGTTTTAATTTTATATTCAGCCATTCACAATTTATATTTTAAAAGTTACAAATAATATTCAGAATTTCCACTTCATATCCAGAAAATTACAACTGATATTTAGAAAATTACAATTAATATTCGGAAAGTTACAATTGATATTCAGAAAATTACAATTTATATTCAGAAATTTTAAATTCATATTCAGTAAGTCCGTGAACAAGTTGAGTGCATTGCAAGCATTTTTGGACAAAATTATTTGATATTATTGAGAGCATGAAAAGGTGTTGCTTCATACGTAGAATTGTCACTATGTAAGGGGAAGCGGATTGTCGCCCAGGGAATATTACTAGAAAAATGTTGCTTTAAAGACTTATTTATGGTGCTTTTCATGTGTACCGAGACGGAAAGGAAGAGAAAGAAATGGAAACCTTTGGACAAAGTAGCACTACAGTTACAAATAACTTTTGTAAATATTATATTACAATTTACTTGCGTACAGTGAAATTTTCTTAGTATGAAATGTTACTTTCCGAATATCAATTGTAACTTTCTGAACATGAATTGTAAATTTTTGAATTTCAAATATAATTTTCTGAATATGAAATGGAAATTTTGAATATGAACTTCAACTTTCTGAACAAAAATTGTAGGTTTCTGAATATGAAATTAAATTCTGAATACTAATTGATACTTTCAGAATATTAAGTGTAGTTTTCGGAATATGAAATGCAAATACTGAATATGAATTGTAAGTTTCTGAATATGCATTGTGATTTTCTGAATACGAAAGGGAAATTCTGAATATCAATTGTAAGTTTCTGAGTATTAATTGTAACTTTCTAAATATGGAATGAAAATTCTGAATATCAATTGTAACTTTTTAGATATGAATTGTAACTTTCTAAATATGACTTGTAATTTTCTGAATATAAACTAAAAAGAAGAAGAAATTCCAGAAAAAGTAAAGGAACAATTTATTAAAATGATTAAAAGCCAAAAAGAAGAATTTGCCGACCCAAAGAAAAAACTGCCTTATAATACGAGTATCATCGCTACGATTCAAACTACAGACCAAGACCCCGTCTACTCTAAATTATTATTATTAATTATATGAACCACCATAGTATGCAGAATATACAACTTATTGAAAGTGGAATAAATAACTATAAAAGAGGCGCAGGTATGGCCCATTTTTTAAATGTTTTCGTCAAGGACACTTTGAAAGCGCAATAAAAATGATAAAGAGCTATTCTAGGCAAAACCAGGGACGGATCCAGTGCGGAGCTCTGGGGTACCTAGCTCCCCCGAAATTCGGATCCAGGAGGAGAGCTCGTGTCAACCTAGCTCTCCACTGAAATCTCATATCACAATCTGTACCGTGTTGCGTGCACACACTATTAAAAACAAAATGAAAGAAGAAGTTTGAAAACTTTACATTTGCGTGTGTCTTAAACTTTTCAGATGCTATGGACAACCTGGGCTCAGAGTTGAAAAATTGGAGCTTTCAATTCACAGAAAGAAGACTGTGACTTGAGTGATTGCATTGAAAATGCTAATGATGTTCTTGACGAAATAAAGGACATGCGTATAAAAGCAGATGAAACATTCTGAGGAGCTGGAATCCAGCTTTTTAAAGCAGCAAGATCTGCTTTCCAAGATACAAAATGTTATTTCAGCAAAATGTCCATAGATCGATGAATCTGGAATTGACAGGACCACCATTGCTTTCAAGGAAATGTGGCCGAGTGAATTTACTGACATTACTGAAAAAATAAAATCTGATTCTAAAATGTGGAAACGGTAAGAAGTAGTTCTGAATCTATGCAACTTCCATTTGGTAGTTCAAAATTATACAATTGTATGTGCGTTGTTACAGATTTTGCATGAAAATACATCTCAGCGAGCGACCGAAAACATTTTCAGAAGCTCTCAATGTGTGTGATGTGCAGTTCTACAAAAAAATTTACAGGCTCCTTCAAATTATTGCTACACTCAAATTATAGCTTCAAGTGAAATGTCATTTCCAACTTCACGCAGATTGAAGACGTATTTGCGTATCAAGACCGACTCAATAGGCTTGCCTTACTTAATATTCATCGCGATATTCCAGTGACTAATGATATATTTGTGTGAAGCAAAAAAGGCGACTGGACATTACTTTGTGAATGCACCAGTCTTGCTTTTTAAAAAGAAATTTTATGGCAATAGGATGACGTTTTGATTTGCCCCCAGCCCCTCAAAGTTGAAAGCAATAAGCACGATCTGGTACAAATGTGAAATTTTGAAAATTATAAAATCAAAAAACCAAGTATGGGGATTGATAAACATGGTTAAGCTGAGTATTGGAAAAAACAACAACAAGAGTTATTAAAGGTGAAAGTTAATATTATGCATTTTTTAAATTGCAATTACTTAAAAACTACTATTTTAGGTTTTTGTATGTTTCTCATAAAACTGAAATTGAATGAAATATGTAAATGATTTCAGTCAAATAAAAACGTTTTTTATTTTTAACATCCTTAAAAGCCATTTATTAAGCTACGTCAATATGGCGTATCTTCATCTTTCTGGGGTTAATGTAAATCTCTGCGCTGATATCTTGTATGGTTTTGATTTATGATTAAAAATATGTATTTCTAAATTTGAACTAAGCGGTGGGCGGTGCAACATCCATTTAAAAAAAAATTCTTGAAACATTTATATTTTACCCAGTAGGGTAAAATTACAAAAGAGCGCCCCTAAATTTGAAGGTTATGTAGAGAGGCTTCCGGGAACATTTTTTTTTTACAAAACCAGCCCAAATGGTTTTTTTAATGTAATTTGCATCATACTTCTCAATGTTCTTTAGGGCTCGGAAGTCTTTTTCGCATAGTTACGGCAGCGATTTCAAAGATCTTCATACCATTAGAAAGGTATTGAATTCAAAAAAATACACTGTAAAAATGTTTAGTCTGCTAAAATTTTAAACTGATAAAACACTTCAAAGGTCAAGCGATTTTGAAAAATAAAATTTTTTTTTAGAAAGGTCTATTTAATGTATATAACATATCTAAAAAGTAGAATGGCGTTTTTTTCTTTTCTTTTCAAAAAAATTTTAAGTAAAACCATTGCTTGATAACTTTTTTAATTTGATATTATTGTCTGACAAACAAATGTACCTAGCCATGGTGTAATAATAAAGAGGTGATATACGTAGTGACAACCGAAATGACATCTCCCTTACAGAAAGAAGCATGAGAGAAAGGGGAAGAAAAAAAGAGGCCGTTTTTAAAATATGTAGTATTATTTGATACCATTTTTCTACCAAAGAACTAAATTTTTTAAAGAAAAAAATAATTGTTGTAATTTTCCTTATTAAATTCGTTGTGTTTCTTGTTAGTTTTTTATATCCAGGGTGTCTCAGTACACAGGACATTGTAGTTTTGCCCATATAACGGTGGTTTGTAACTGCAAAAAATAATGGATAGATGTGGAGGTCCATATATCGAAGTTCTTAGAATGGACAGAGGAATCCATTACAGCATGTGATACATGCACTAATAGAAAAGTTTAAAAAGTTATATGGAAAGGAGGTAGATAAGGTCTATAACGATATAATTTTTTACTTACATCAAATTTGTTATCCTTTATATGTTTTTTACAATTGAATATGAGTCAAGCAATACTTGCTTTTTTTAATATACCATTCGCTGTATTAAATAAAGGATAGGCTATTTTTTAATAAAGAAACAAGGACATAAAATAATGTGACTTTTTCTGAGGAATTAGGTGTTTCTTTTTTATTAATTTTATAAATGCTTACATAGTAATACAAGTTATTATTAAAATCACCGCTCTACTGGCTTGTGGAAATAATAAGTACAATTATTAATTTTTCATTAATTTGTTAAGTCGCTTTATGCGAAAGTGCATTATATTTCATTTTACAGAATGCCTTGTCTTTTTTCTTATACATAATTCATTAACTGATGTAAACTATTTGCTGTTATAATACATTGTAAGAAAAAATGAATAAATAAATCTAATCTAATCTATTTGGTCAGCCAGCTCCTGCCCCCTACCATCGGTCTGTAAGCTAGAGTGCCACAGGTCATGGTGTGCGTTGAAGTCACCAAGGATGACGCGGTTCTCACCCCTGAGTAACGCACGAATGTCGGGGTGGTAATCCCTGGGACAGCAGGTGACAGGAGGTATGTATACGTTTATGATTTCCAGGTCGACATCGCCTGACTGGACAACCATACCTTGACGTTCTAAGGTGGTGTCCCTCGGGTGGATGTCAGGCTCAAATAGACGATACTGCACAGTTTGATGCGTGATGAATGCAAGACCACCTCCAAGCCCTCTCACACGATCGCAACGGTGGACATTGTACCCGTTGCAGGTCTGAAAAGTCGACCTTCCACCGAGCTTTGTCTCTTGAATTGCTGCGATTTTGATGTTGTGTCGCTTCACCTATTTTGCCGGTTAGGCCGTTGCAATTAAATTGCAGGATAGCGAAGTGCGAAGGGTGATGCTGGGGGTCAGTAAATATTGTTGTCTTCTCGCGTATACAGGAGCAAACCCCAATCTGAAAGGAAAGGGAAAATACGCGAGTTATGACACAATGTCTAAGAATTTATAGTTACTTACCCGTAACTTTACTATAAATCTGGGATAGTAATTTCAGCAAATTTACGCCACTTTAACACAATTAACGCGTTTTATTTCAAATTAAAATCTGATTTTGTTTGAAAATTAAATTTTTGTATAAATGACAACGAAAAGTCGTTAAAACAACAATGAAAAAGTTGATCGGTGTGGCCAACCCATACATTTGTTAGGTTGAGTATCAGTTTTAGTACTTTTTGTCAAAACCGCCTGTAAAAAAAAAAGTAGTTTTGCAAAGAGGCAAATTGGATTCTGTAAGGGAGTTCAAGATGGCGAATTAGAAAGAGAAGCTGCCAACGTCAATCACCTTCTAGTAATTACACCATGGTACCTAGCTATACTTTTAGCTTTCATACAGATTTTTTTTAATCCAATTATCAAGTTTTTCAGGCATTCTCAAAATATATAACACAAATATTTAACCGCTTATAAAAGGACACAGCGAAAATAACTGTTTCTACCTGTTTGTTGTGCTATGAAGCTAACAGTCAGGTAGGAATAGTATCTAAACGAAAGGCGTATGGTTATGTTGAACAATAGATCATATGCATAGTAGTTTATATTCAGAAACTTTCAATTCATATTGAGAAAGTTACAGTGCATATTCAGAATTTCCATTTCATATTCAGAAAGTTACAATTCATGTTTAGAATTTTCATTTTATATTAGAATTTTCATTTCATATTCAGAAAGTTACAATTGATATCCAAAATTTTCATTTTATATTCAGAAAACTGCGATTAATTTTTAGAAATTTATAATTTATGTTTAGAAAGTTACAATTAATATTCAGAGTTTTAATTTTATATTCAGCCATTCACAATTTATATTTTAAAAGTTACAAATAATATTCAGAATTTCCACTTCATATCCAGAAAATTACAACTGATATTTAGAAAATTACAATTAATATTCGGAAAGTTACAATTGATATTCAGAAAATTACAATTTATATTCAGAAATTTTAAATTCATATTCAGTAAGTCCGTGAACAAGTTGAGTGCATTGCAAGCATTTTTGGACAAAATTATTTGATATTATTGAGAGCATGAAAAGGTGTTGCTTCATACGTAGAATTGTCACTATGTAAGGGGAAGCGGATTGTCGCCCAGGGAATATTACTAGAAAAATGTTGCTTTAAAGACTTATTTATGGTGCTTTTCATGTGTACCGAGACGGAAAGGAAGAGAAAGAAATGGAAACCTTTGGACAAAGTAGCACTACAGTTACAAATAACTTTTGTAAATATTATATTACAATTTACTTGCGTACAGTGAAATTTTCTTAGTATGAAATGTTACTTTCCGAATATCAATTGTAACTTTCTGAACATGAATTGTAAATTTTTGAATTTCAAATATAATTTTCTGAATATGAAATGGAAATTTTGAATATGAACTTCAACTTTCTGAACAAAAATTGTAGGTTTCTGAATATGAAATTAAATTCTGAATACTAATTGATACTTTCAGAATATTAAGTGTAGTTTTCGGAATATGAAATGCAAATACTGAATATGAATTGTAAGTTTCTGAATATGCATTGTGATTTTCTGAATACGAAAGGGAAATTCTGAATATCAATTGTAAGTTTCTGAGTATTAATTGTAACTTTCTAAATATGGAATGAAAATTCTGAATATCAATTGTAACTTTTTAGATATGAATTGTAACTTTCTAAATATGACTTGTAATTTTCTGAATATAAACTAAAAAGAAGAAGAAATTCCAGAAAAAGTAAAGGAACAATTTATTAAAATGATTAAAAGCCAAAAAGAAGAATTTGCCGACCCAAAGAAAAAACTGCCTTATAATACGAGTATCGTCGCTACGATTCAAACTACAGACCAAGACCCCGTCTACTCTAAATTATTATTATTAATTATATGAACCACCATAGTATGCAGAATATACAACTTATTGAAAGTGGAATAAATAACTATAAAAGAGGCGCAGGTATATAAATAATTTCGTCAAGGACACTTTGAAAGCGCAATAAAAATGATAAAGAGCTATTCTAGGCAAAACCAGGGACGGATCCAGTGCGGAGCTCTGGGGTACCTAGCTCCCCCGAAATTCGAATCCAGGAGGAGAGCTCGTGTCAACCTAGCTCTCCACTGAAATCTCATATCACAATCTGTACCGTGTTGCGTGCACACACTATTAAAAACAAAATGAAAGAAGAAGTTTGAAAACTTTACATTTGCGTGTGTCTTAAACTTTTCAGATGCTATGGACAACCTGGGCTCAGAGTTGAAAAATTGGAGCTTTCAATTCACAGAAAGAAGACTGTGACTTGAGTGATTGCATTGAATATGCTAATGATGTTCTTGACGAAATAAAGGACATGCGTATAAAAGCAGATGAAACATTCTGAGGAGCTGGAATCCAGCTTTTTAAAGCAGCAAGATCTGCTTTCCAAGATACAAAATGTTATTTCAGCAAAATGTCCATAGATCGATGAATCTGGAATTGACAGGACCACCATTGCTTTCAAGGAAATGTGGCCGAGTGAATTTACTGACATTACTGAAAAAATAAAATCTGATTCTAAAATGTGGAAACGGTAAGGGTTAGTTCTGAATCTATGCAACTTCCATTTGGTAGTTCAAAATTATACAATTGTATGTGCGTTGTTACAGATTTTGCATGAAAATACATCTCAGCGAGCGACCGAAAACATTTTCAGAAGCTCTCAATGTGTGTGATGTGCAGTTCTACAAAAAAATTTACAGGCTCCTTCAAATTATTGCTACAAGTGAAATGTCATTTCCAACTTCACGCAGATTGAAGACGTATTTGCGTATCAAGACCGACTCAATAGGCTTGCCTTACTTAATATTCATCGCGATATTCCAGTGACTAATGATATATTTGTGTGAAGCAAAAAAGGCGACTGGACATTACTTTGTGAATGCACCAGTCTTGCTTTTTAAAAAGAAATTTTATGGCAATAGGATGACGTTTTGATTTGCCCCCAGCCCCTCAAAGTTGAAAGCAATAAGCACGATCTGGTACAAATGTGAAATTTTGAAAATTATAAAATCAAAAAACCAAGTATGGGGATTGATAAACATGGTTAAGCTGAGTATTGGAAAAAACAACAACAAGAGTTATTAAAGGTGAAAGTTAATATTATGCATTTTTTAAATTGCAATTACTTAAAAACTACTATTTTAGGTTTTTGTATGTTTCTCATAAAACTGAAATTGAATGAAATATGTAAATGATTTCAGTCAAATAAAAACGTTTTTTATTTTTAACATCCTTAAAAGCCATTTATTAAGCTACGTCAATATGGCGTATCTTCATCTTTCTGGGGTTAATGTAAATCTCTGCGCTGATATCTTGTATGGTTTTGATTTATGATTAAAAATATGTATTTCTAAATTTGAACTAAGCGGTGGGCGGTGCAACATCCATTTAAAAAAAAATTCTTGAAACATTTATATTTTACCCAGTAGGGTAAAATTACAAAAGAGCGCCCCTAAAGCGCCTCTTCCGGGAACATTTTTTTTTTACAAAACCAGCCCAAATGGTTTTTTTAATGTAATTTGCATCATACTTCTCAATGTTCTTTAGGGCTCGGAAGTCTTTTTCGCATAGTTACGGCAGCTAACTGCGTTTAAGGTCCGTAAACTATCCTCTTTTTCTCACCTAAAGAAAGTGCTTTGAAATTCATGATAATGTTGTCTTTGAAATGTTTGGCTAAGTTTATAATGAAACAGGTTATGGTGCTTCAAATATTTATTAATAGGCTTATGATTTCATAAAACCCATCGCTTTTGTTAAAAAATATCAAATAAAGCACCAAAATTCTTTTTTTATCGAAACAATGTAGCACAGAAAATATAACATTCTATGTAATTTTGTTATATTGTTCGCGGCTATCAAGTTTTGCCAAAATGTGACTCAAGTGGTTCTCATATGTGACAGCACTTGCAGATTCACTTACAACACGTACAAATCGCTAAGTAATTTGAGATTGACAAGGGAGTTCTGCAAAATTCATTTCATATACATATATACTCGTATGTAATTAAATAAACATTACTATTATTTTTTATTATTATTATTATTTAATCAAGCAATTACGAGATTAACAATTGGCTTAACTCTACAACCCGCGAAGCTCTAGTGCTTGTCTGCGGGTATACACACGATTGTTCACATTTTCTTGTTTCCGTGATAGCTTAACATAAAACAGTAAATAAGTCTACTAGCAAATTTAAATGATTTTAGAAAAGAAATAAAAATTTAAAAGATAGATATATTTTTTGATAACTCCTACAATAAGCTTTTTAAATGATTTTTTAAGAGAAGTTTACTGTTTGGTGGGTTTTGCAAATTAAACAAATGTGATGGCAGTTCATTAAGGAATGTTGGTAAAATAACTGACAGTGTATTCTTCGAGTAATTATTCAAAAATTTTGGAACTCTGAGCCTACTTTCTAAACGTCTTCGCGTTACAAGTGTATGCGGGACTATGTTTTTTAGCTCATTCCTATCGTAAAATTCGGTTAATATCGTTAGTTTAAAAATCGACAATATGTCTAAGAGATTTAATTCTTTATTCTAGGAAATGTCCGGTATGTAGATGTTTCTCTTTTAGCTAGAATTTTTAAAATTGTATCCTTGAATCAATTGGAGCTTTCTACAGCCTGCAGAAGATCGTCATGCTGTTATAACATGTCTTATATGAGTGGCTCAGTGCCATCCTTGCAACCCTCGAAATTTCATATATGGAGTTATTACGCTATACTACATAGAAATACTCCAAACTATCCTTGCCAAAGTTGTACATAACTAATTTTTGAACGAAATTATTAATAAAATTAATTACATGTTTCAAACCTTCCTAAAAAGGCTGTTTAATTTTTAGTTACCTATTAACTTTGTCACTAATTACACTGGATCACAAATTCCAACTTTTTTTCTGCACCAGAGACGCCATAGTGAAATTCCTATGTAAAATCACCTCCTAATTCCGAAAATCAAGGTTATTTTTACTTGAATGGTACCGTTTTTGAGATATTTACGATTTACCGTTATTTCAAAAAACAAAAAAGATGGCTCCACTTAATCGTGTATATCTCAAGAAGAAACTGAGCTCTTCTAAAACGGTTTGAAAAATTTGAAAGCTTATAAAATTTACTATAATCAGTACATACAACACTTTTTGCTAGGTCCTGCAGATTCAAACATATTGAACAATCATTACGGATTTTTTAAATTTTTTTTGTAAAAATATAAAAAAATTTGTACTTTGCGAGGTAGCATCTCGAAAACTTTTTGTTTTTTTGCAGATATTTTTTCCCCCCTCTAAGCTCTGTTTTATTACAAAAAAAAACTATCAGTGAACAAAATCGATGAACTAATACAAAAGTTATAAGCATTCAAGTAAATATATCCATTTAATACTTAAGTACCCTACAAATAATAGCATATGTACATATGGTTCTGTCTTAACTCTATGATCTTATTTTATAATTGAAAAAGTTATGTGTCTTGTTTTGACGCTTATTTAGATTAGGATCGGTTTCTCTTATGAGAAACCAACAGTAGTCGCCCATCATAGCGACATCCCAGAATCCTTGATACCGACTTTCAATCACTTTCATTTGCTGGTGAAACCTTTCGCCATGCTCGTCACTTTCGTCGCCAAGATTATGCGGGAAAAAATTTAAGTGGGAGTGTAAGAAATGAATTTTTAAAGACATATTTACTCCTGAAAGAAAATAAAAAAGTAAATTAGATAAATACATAAATAAGTGACACATTAGTATATAATTTTCTTAGGCTGGATTTATCTTTCAATTCAGAACAAATTTTTTGTTTATATTTTTCCCGTTCTTGTTTGTTCGGAACTGGACGATGAATTCAGATTTATGGCTATATATTCTCATGTAAATTTATGTAATATATAATTTATTATATGTTTTTTTTATTTACCAATTTCCGCATAGTTTTTGATTAAGTCGTTCACTATCATCTCGTAGTTAGGACTTTTGTGTTTGCCTAAAAAAGAAGTAACGACCTTTTCAAAAGAATCCCACGCTGCTGCCTCCACTGGTGACAATAGTTCTTTGAAATGGTTATTGGTCATCATTTTCCTTATTTGCGGTCCCACAAAAATCCTTTCCTTTATTTTTGCTTCTGAAATCTCTGGGAAGATTGTCTTGAAATGATGAAAAGCTTCGCCTTCTTTGCCCAAAGCCTTCACAAAGTTTTTGATAAGGCCGAGCTTGATGTGGAGCGGAGGTAGAATTATTTTTTCCTTCTTTATAAGTGGAGAGTATTTTATGTTATCTACCCCAACTTGAAACTCGATTCGTTCTGGCCAATCCTTTATGATGTAGTGGTCTTGACGAGCTCGGCTATCCCATTTACATAGAAAGCAACAGTATTTTGTGTATCCACTTCGTAGACCACATTGCATTCCAACGACTTTAAGATCGGCACATATTTTCCAATCATGTTCTTCGTATTTGATTAACTTGAGCAATTTTTGCATTATCTCATATGTTTCCTTCGTATTTACTGCATGCGCGATCGGGATAAATGGCTTTTGGTTGCCAATATGCAATAATACGGCCTTTAAAATTAATTTATTGCCGTCTATGAACAATCGCCACTCTTTTGAATCATATGGTTCACCAAATTGTTTGAATAGACCAGCAATGTCTTTGCAGTAACAAACACTGTCCTCGTTCGTATAGTACTTGGAAAATTCTTCGTGACGAGTTCTATAATATGTTACCTTAACATCGGATGAAACAAATTTAAATTGTTGACAATTCCAAATCCCTTATCCAATCATTGAGTTGTGCTTGTGACAAAGAATTTCTTTCGTTTTCCGTTTGAAATTCAGTACAACATGATGCCGCGTAATCAGATACTACTGTTGACAATGAAACTGGAGCCGGAACTAAAGTTAAATTTGATTCTGGCAATGTCGCTTCTGTTGAAATTAGTTCTGGTAATGACACTGTAGATACGCTCGCATAGGTTACTTTTCTGGACTTTCCAACCCCAAGTACTTTTGTAGTACAAATATAGCAGTCCGTTGAATGGCAATTTGGTCCCTCCACTTCATTGGTGTAATAAATTTCACACGTCGCCTAAATAGATAGTTTCAGAAATTAGTCAGCAATGCATTAAAAGGGAACAAATTCCTAATTTTTACAACGTACCTTTTTGTTCCGGTTTCCGAAGAAATCAATTCGACTCGGCATGTGGTGCACACAGTGTTCGGTGTCCATGGTTTTTCATTGTTTTAGGCTCAATTCCAAAACACTTATAGTATGTAACTTTCAAAGGATTTGAAAACACACGTCTCATACTTTTAACAATAAATTGACCGCAGATGAAACAGAACATATCTGGATCATTTGTACACTCAAACTCTCGCGCCCTTTTATTCATTTTTTATTTTTAAGTAAATGACGGGTTATAAACTGCAATTATAAACTGAACAGTATCCGGCGAGCCTTTCAGATATTATGAAGGAACAAGGCGTATGTACTCTTATTTATACTTAGATCCAGTAAAAATTCAAGCCTACCTAAACAAAAAGGTTCCCTAGTTCTACAAAGAAAACACTACCTGCCTCAAAAATATGCTCTTGTTTAAAATGTACCTAGGTTTGAGAAAACGACACTAACAGCTTTTTTTATCTAATAACTTTTCGAAAATCTACCTGCTAACTAACTGATATACGAATACTAACACATACATATGTATCAGTAGGGTACTTAAGCATTAAATGGATATATTTACTTGAATGCTTATAACTTTTGTATTAGTTCATAGATTTTGTTCACTGATAG
The DNA here is from genome assembly GCA_951509765.1 of Sphenella marginata. Taxonomy (NCBI): domain Eukaryota; kingdom Metazoa; phylum Arthropoda; class Insecta; order Diptera; family Tephritidae; genus Sphenella; species Sphenella marginata. The sequence goes on from OX608079.1 coordinate 71,326,340, forward strand.
CTTTTTTTTTTGTAATAAAACAGAGCTTTGAGGGGGGAAAAAATATCTGCAAAAAAACAAAAAGTTTTCGAGATGCTTCCTCGCAAAGTACAAATTTTTTTATATTTTTACAAAAAAAATTTAAAAAATCCGTAATGATTGTTCAATATGTTTGAATCTGCAGGACCTAGCAAAAAGTGTTGTATGTACTGATTATAGTAAATTTTATAAGCTTTCACATTTTTCAAACCGTTTTGGAAGAGCTCAGTTTGTTCTTGAGATATACACGATTAAGTGGAGCCATCTTTTTTGTTTTTTGAAATAACGGTAAATCGTAAATATCTCAAAAACGGTACCATTCAAGTAAAAATAACCTTGATTTTCGGAATTAGGAGGTGATTTTACATAGGAATTTCACTATGGCGTCTCTGGTGCATTTTGGCTGTAAACCAGTGTTATTAGGAAATGACTAAATTGAGGCTTAGGCAAGGATGGCACTGAGCCACTCATATATGCTTTGATAAACCCATATAGACTTGTCGAAGAACCTCATAGTTGCTACATAGTGTAAGGATATTTACCCAGAATATCTATTATTTCATTAGCTGACAACTCAAATTCTAAAAGTGATATTAAAAATATTTATTACACGCTTAACACCATTTGGACTGTTTTTGTAAGGATAGAACAAAAATCCTCTCTGAACAACCTTTAAGTTAAGGAGCGGTCTTTTGTAATTTTTTCTTCTGTATGGGGTCCGACCTGTAGCGCGATTCACTAAATTTTAACAATTTTGCAATAGAGATATTTATCATAAACGTATACTGCTTAATTTAACAATTGTGCGATTCACTAACTCGGATTTAACGTGCAGCTAATTGTTTAAAATGATGACATGTGGCATCTCAGTCGAAATTGATTACGGAATTGACTGACGTTGCTTAAATGTTAAGTGCAGCATTTGCCAGCGCCGCCGTTGGTGCCGCAGTAGCGCAGCTGACAAACGTCTGGATAACAAAATAGACGTCGCAAGTTCGATACCAATAACTAGGAGACATTTTTTCTATAATATATTTTTTTTTAAATAAATCCTTTTTTTTAAATATAGAAATACTTCTTGCTCAAAAAATTTGTTTTTAATTTATTTTTATTTTAACCAATATTTCAACGACACGAACGGATAACGTGATAAAATATCAATTTACAAATCGACTACGATAAATTAACGATTGAAGAGTTCACAAAAAGTTAGTGAATAGCATACATAGTTAAAATTATTGTTACGTTAATTTATCGTGGACAAATTGTGTTAAAACAGTTAGTGAATCACAAAATTGTTTAAATTATTGTTAAGTTAAGTTATCGTTGACAAATTACGTTAAAAAAGTTAGTGAATCGCGCTACTGGTCTAATGTACACTACAAATTTTATACTTATATCGAGCCATGATTGCGATTGCATCGCAAGCGCCAAGTTATCGAAATTTTTTTTTCATCGCAAATAGCTTGTGAATACCTGTTACAACTACTCATAAACTTATAGAGGGCTACTATGTACCGTTCCTAAGAAAAAGTAAAAAAAGTAATTTTATTGTTTGCTTTGTTTACACTTTTGCGTGACAGCAATTTTATCGTTAGCTAGAGTATGAGCACAGTGTATAATATAATTGTGGGATGTTTTCGGTAGTTTACCTGGATTTTCCTCTTTTTTTGTTACTATTGCCTGAGAGTTTAAAGGTCTCAAATTATCTCTAGTGGAAAAAATATGGACCAACATCTTAACTTTGCACTAAAAGAAGCAGACTTCAAATCAATATGATTTTTCATACACATGTATTTAAACAACTTGATTTTGGCCTTTCATGGTGTTATTGGTTCTGGATATAAAGATCAAGATGTACTTGATGTATACTTGTTAATAAAGTTAAACTAACATTTTTACTTCGCGGACATACTATGATGCCTGTTGATTCAGTTCATAGTACTATAGAGTCCTTTATTAAAAGGAGATCAGTTTGGTCGCCTTCAGAGTGGGAACCGTTAATACGGAATTCGCGAACGAATCCGAGTAATTACGTGTCCAAATGCATTGAATTTTCTGAGTTTCGAGATTGGAAATCTTTCGCCGAATTGTGTCTACCTTTGAAGGTTTAAATAAAATTCTCTACCTTAAGGTCTGTTCAGTTTGACAAAGCAAGCCCGTATATAAAACTTTATTATGGATATTCGGAAAATAGTCAAACTCAGACTATAAGCACTTTTTAACAAAAAGCAGAGGTACCAAATACTGTAAAAACAAGTAAGGAAAGGGCTGTCTTCGGCTGTGCCGAAGGCTTCATACCTTTCATGAATACGCATAACTTTTTTAAGTGTCCGATCCTTACTTACAATTGGTCCAAACTCTTCAAAACTGTTAATTTGAAAATACATGGCCCAAACCAGAGTTATAGGAGCAATCGATTATATGGGAGCTATATGTTATGTTAGTCCGATCTGTATGATTTTCACTGCACACATCACATATGTAATAAGTACCAAACCTGCAAAATTTTACATTTCTAGCTTCTTAACTGCAAAATCTATAGCCCAAAACCCATTTATCGAAACTATCGATTATATGGGAGCTATATGTTTGGTTGGTCCGATTTGTGTCATTTTCACTACACATGTTACTTATACAATATGTACGAAAAGTGCAAAATTTTGCGGTCCTAGCTTTTTAATTGCAGGATTTATAGACCAAAACCCGTTTATCGGAACTATCGATTGTATGGGAGCTATGCTTTGTATCGGTCCGATCTGGCTGGTTCCGACAAATGATTAATCCCATGCAAAATGGCGGCCCTATACCAAATTTCATCGAGATAGGTCTAAAATTGAGGGACTAGTTTGCGTTCAAACAGACAGACGGACAGACGGACAGACGGACAGACGGACAGACGGACGGACGGACAGACGGACATGGCTAAATCAACTCAGCTTATCATCCTGATCATTTCGGTATACTTAATGGTGGGTCTATCTCTTCTTCTTCTCATACTTACAAACATCGGACCAAAGTTATAATACCATTTCATGTTCATGAAAGGTATAAAAAATGGACCAAAGCAAATTTACCACGGAAAATTGCCGATCTCTGAAGCTAAACATAGGGACTTACAGAACCTCTGTATGAAAGGTATTATTCCGATGCAGTTTCAGAGGGAGTATAAAGAGATGAGCTGTTGCAGGAAGGTTAGGAACACATTGGCATAGACAGACAATGAGATGAATATGATTTGGGTTAACAAGCACTGGCCATTACTTATCTTATGATTATTATAATCCTATAAATTTTTCAAGATAATAACTCTGCGTAAGATCTCAATAAATGAAGTTGTATTAAAAAAAGTTGTTTCTTATTTGTTCTGTTGTTATGTAATCATAAAAACTATTGCTCAAACACGGTATGCATCCCTTTTTAAATGACTAATATGTAACTAATTGTCAGAGAAACGCTGATGAACTTTTGATGAAAATCCCTTTGATTACTTCTATACTAGTAAAAACAGCTACTAAAGCTAATTTAAGCTTTTTAGACCGACCGAGAATTTTGTTTCGACTTTATTATGACCAGAAAATCAGGCTTTTGATATTGCATTATCTGGCTGGGATTCGAACGCAGGAGTTTTGGCATGTAAATCTTGCAGTATCACACCTATGATATACCAGCGTTCTATTTACGTAACTTTACTATAGTAAATATCTATGTAACAGAGCATATACAAAAAGTATCTTAAGCGCCGAAACTTTTTTTATTGCCTCTCAGCAAGACTGCAAAAGTATCGCAAGCGCCACAATACCCTTAACCCTTAAGCCACTGGAATAGAAATACTTAGTATTTTGTCACCAAAATTTTTGTTCTTGATTAATTTGAGAGCAAAAACTCGAAAATGAAGTTGTCCTGCAAAAAAAATGTTTCCTGGAAGCGACAGGTGGAAAAAAAGGAACACCGCCTGTAGACGGTCCTAGTAGGTTAGGGGGAAAAAAATACGAATATATGTTTTCATCAATTCACTTTCGAAACACTCAGATTTATTAAACGTAAGCATTCAATTCATTACCAAAAATGTGTAAATTAAGTTTCATATAATTTATTATAATGATACTCTGCAATACAGTTTTTTGCATTGGAATAGCACAAATTTATATTGTATTTCGTGCGAAAAGTGTGCGTTTCAGATTTTTTACAAACCTGGCACGTTTTTTTCGGTCCCCATTTAGAAAAATGGTCAAGTCGATCGAATCTGATACTCTCTACTGGATGAATGGCTTTCTTACCAACACTGCTACTGGTAGTTGGCTGCTCAGTTAACAATGGGCGGCCAACCGATCTCCAATGTTAGGGGTATCAGGCAAAATTATATCATCGTTGCTAGACCCGGTGTATATTTCGAACCTATACGAGTATCCATTGGTGTCACACAAAACAAAACGTTCAATCAAATGAGCTGCTACTTTTCGAATTCGAAAAATGGGATCATAACCGGGAAATATTTTCTTTACACGCTTTGATTCATCATTGAATGATAAATATTTTCTAATTTGCTCAAACTTGTTTTTTGACATACAATCAGGTGTTTTTGAATCCATATTCACTCCAATATGACTCAGTATTGGGATATCGGAAAATTGACATGAACGTCAATACTCCGATATATCGACGTGTATCATGTTTATCTACTTTGAATGAAGTATTAACATTTTCCGAAACAGCAGCACGGTTGGTTTCCATACTTTTCAAATCAAAAAGCTCATCGGTAAAAAAGTACTGGAAAAAATCAATTGGGGTGCTGAGTTTTTTCACTTCAGATGGCAAGTCCTCTAAAAGCAACTTCGTTCACATGCAACTGCAAAAACCTTTTACGCCAGAGGATGTTTTTGAACTCAGTTGAATCTTTATTGATGTTTTCCAAGTCTGAAAAGTTAATACCAATAAAATGATTACATTTTTTCAATTTAATCTCACTTTTTCGGTACTTACCACCTCCGGTAAATCCACCGTCTGACGGTCTTACTCTTGGTCCCGAGTCATCTAAGACAGGCAGTGGGGAACGAGGTATTTGCTTTGGTTTGTAAGATTTTTCCACGTGTGATTTACGGTTTTCTTGGGTACTAATGGATTCAGCTGCAGTTTGATCTGGTTGCCATAGAGCCAGCTCTTCGTTTGGCGCTATTGGGCCATCAGTTGGGCTTATGCTAACATTAATTGTGTTTATAGATAAATTCATTCCGTCCATAAATGATGAGGAATCCAAATCTTGCAAGCAATCATTTATCATGGAATCATCATCTGGCTCGATTTGGTCGCAAATATAATCTGGATCTGAGATACTGTTATCCGAGTCCTCAAGAGCATCGTCGATTTCAACTGAATCCATTAGAGCTTCAATTTCGCAATCACTCATAGTGGAGAGGTTTATTTTTTTCTGACGCGACATTTTGTGGTAGCAGCAATAAACAGCTAATAAACACTTACCTTAATAAAAGAGGACGTTATTTAGAGGAAAATATCAAAACCACACAAAAAGTTTAACACTACATTAGAGGAAAAAAAATTTCGCTCAAGCTCCTAAGACCGTCTACAGACGGCCTTCACAAAACGCTACCTAACTCAAAAATTCAACACCATAAATTTAAAAAATATGCACAATACTAAAGAAAATAACACAACAACTTACCAGAAAGTTATTCAGAACGATTGAGTTGTCAGCAATGATTTTATTGAAGTTTGAACGCGCACTAAATTGTCAAGTAATTTCCGCGTCACAATCTGCAAATTTTTCCAAACAAATAGTTGCCACTGCCACAAAAGTAATTTAAGAGCTTTCAACAGAGCTTTATTTGATAGCTCATTTCATGCAGAGTCAACACTCAAGCGCATAAAATGCAAATTACGTTATGTTCGATGTTATTTTGATTTGAGTGATGACCGTCTGTAGACGGTGTTAGTGGCTTAAGGGTTAAAAACTAGGAAATTCAGAAAAAAATGCATGCCTTATTTAGAGTAGCAAAAAAATAAACTGATGTCTATCAAAATTTTAGCCATACATTCAAAAGTTAAGGGAATAACCAGAAAAAAACTTCTCCTGTAAAATGAGCTTTTATCGCAAGCGCCAAATCGAAAGTACGGCTCGATATATCCTTAGTGATAATATTTTTGTGTTTCGAAAATATTCCACATACAAAAATTGAGAGTTTTAAATAACACTCGGTGTGTCCGTCTATCCATCCGAACTCTAAAATATTAAAATAGACATACATACATAATATATTCGCTCCCACCCGGTCGAAGAGTGAATTACTTGGTTTTAATTTCTTCCTTTTCGACTGCGAAATGTACATTTTAAATTATTACATACATATATCTTAGCTGTACGAAGCGTCAGAGTGAGCGAAAAATTATTACAAATCATCACTATGGCATGTAAAGCTTGCATATTGTTTTAATTCTTTAGATTATGTACTTCTATTTCGAGAACAAAAGCATGTGAATGTGTAAAGAAATACATGTCGGCTTGGTTGGTATGTTTCAAACTCTGGATCCTTGAAGATGCGCGTTGCTAGCGAATTTTGTGTTGACCTTTTTGAACATAAAAGGGAAAGGACAGAATTCTAAAGATTGAAGAACAATTAGCATGAGACGAGATGCATACGTCAAATTTTAGCGTTCGTGGAGCGAATCTGAGGAAAACCTATGGATACGTTGGTTTTTTAAAATGAATCTTGGTTGTGCGGCCTCTAAATAGCGAACGAACTAATGTTATATACATATAACGTTTTTGAAGTATAAGATTCACTAAACTTGGTGGAATTCCGACGGATAAATGGGAAAATAATGGAGTCAACAAGACTGTTAAAGGACAGCTTCGAATCACAAATAACCCCTAGGTCTTTAACTACTGCAACATTTAGTAGAGTGGTATTCGAAATGTGATAGCAAATTTTCGAAAATTCAGGATTATAGCAAACGTCATTTTAAAACATTTATAGGTGGCGCGAACTAACGTCAGTGGAATTAACGTCAGTGACGTTAATTCGAACCCAAAAAGCGAATTAATGTCAGTGACATTAAGACGCATGACCAAAAACGAATTAAAGTCAGTGCCCTTAATTCGTTTAATATTTTGACTTTAGTTCGCTTTGGACATGCGAATTAATGTCATTGAGGCATTTGGGTTTGAGATTCGACAAAGTAGCGCTGCAGGCGAAAATTTGACTTAGGTCAGATCCCCAATTCGGGGCGTGATCCATGGTATTTATGTGCAGAACTCCTTTCCGCATTGGCGGCCTTCGTCGGCGCTTCAAAAAATAACCCTGGGCTACGCCATTCCAACTCCGGGTGTGTGCCATAGCCGTGGCTACCGCCACGGTGATGTCTTTCCGCGTGCCACGTTTCCCACTTTTTCACTTTTTGGGCTCAGTCTAATGTGCCATTACAACAACCACATGAAAATTACAGAAAATTCTGAACTTTAACTGCAAATAACTTTTGAACGGATGAAAAAAATCTCATTTCAGATTCTAAATCTAGACGTGGGTAATCGTTTACTTGGGGTACCGAGCGCTAATACACAACCAAAAATGTTGAGATATGTATCAGGAGACGCGCTTTGGTCCCAGGAGCATGAATATTGCTCCGCTGAACCAATATTTTTAGTAGTTTGCGAGATATTTGCAGTTAAAGTTCAGAATTTTCTGTCATTTTCATGTGGTTGTGTAATCACATTACCCTGTGAGAAAAGAGTGGCACGCGGAAGGACATCACCGTGGCGGTAGCCACGGCTATGGCAACCACCCAGAGTTGGAATGGCGCAGCCCAGGGTTATTTTTGAAGCGCGGCCGAAGGCCGCCAATGCGGAAAGGAGTTCTGCACATAAATACCATTGATCACGCCCCGAATGGGGGATCTGACCTAAGTTAATCCCAGATTCATTTTTTAAATCCCAGATTCATGATATAATGATCATAAGTCGAAGGTGATAATGAAAAATGAAAATTTGGAATATAAAAAAAATGTACTGACTTTAGTTCGCTTTCTTAATGCGAATTAATGTCAATGACGTTAGTTCGCTAAAAATATTGACCTTAGTTCGCTTTTGGCATGAGTCTTAATGTCACTGACATTAATTCGCTTTTGGGGTGCGAATTAACGTCACTGACGTTAATTCCACTGACTTTAGTTCGCGCCACCCATTTTTAATACTTAAAGAGAGGGGGGAGCTTACACACCAACGGTGCTACCCCTCACGATAAATAATTTGTGAGTGGTAACACTGTTTTAAAAATGTTGCAAAAATATGTGCCTTTGCTATGTTATACGTGTGACGAGATCGCAGTAAAAAAATTATGTTTGGCTCTGCCTTACTTAGAAGACGACAAAAGCGAACTACATACATGCAACGACGAAAAACCAAAACTTGTCAATTACTCCAATCAAGAATACGCGAACTTATTATAATGGGACCCGCAACATATATAATAAAAAAATAGTAAAAATTTATTGGAAAGTATAGGCTGCGGTGAAAAAACACATACACATAACTATGTATTTCAACATGGGATGGTATCGAATTATCTTTCATTAGCTTAAATTTTTTTGACTTAATACACTTTTCTAATATTCTTATCTTTATATTTATGTCGCCGAAATACAGTAGCAAATTTGTTTTTTTTTTTTAATTTTGAAATTTCAATCATACCAATTTAAATCTATTTCAGAGACTTGAAAATATAGAGGTGAAGTGCAGGGTGTTGTTCATCCAAAAGGATGTCAAAAAGAGTACTATTTCAAATGAACACAAACAACATAGAAAAATGTCGTATGCCGAAGATTTTTAAGAAAAGTATAATAAAATGTCATAAGCTATAGATTATCAGAAAGTGGGTTAAACCGCTATAAGCTCTAGATCTGTAGATAATTAAAAAAAATAAATCGCTGTAATTTTCATAGGCTAAAGATCAACTAATTTAGCACAGACATTGGAAGTTCGTCTCCAGAAAATTTAAGAGATATGTATAAGTAAAAATAGTTGTAAGTAGTATTGATATGCTTGCTCTGGACCAAATTGCTAAGTATGGTTTGACGTTGCTCTATATAGGAATTGTAGTTATTTTGCAACCGTGCTTTAGGATGAGGTTACCGCCTCTTGGTTTTGAATGCTTATGTATGTATATATGTATGTACTGGTATACATATTTTTTCAGTTTTAGTTTGCAGCGACACAATACCGCGCTGGCGCGCCCCGTAGAGATTGCTCGCCGTGAGGTTTGATCGACGGCTGAGGACCGTATTTACACGTATGTATGTATGTGTTTTTACTTACTTAAGAGTAGAAACAAATTCTAAAGATTATTTCTCATTCATGCACAATGTGTAATTTCTGCATTCATGTAGTATAATTTGTCGTAAGGCTATTTCCATTCCTTCCGCTAGATACAGTTTTTCTGCTTGCCTGAAAACTTTGAATTAACAGCAGTATTCCGCAAACTGTCCTAAAATTTTAGATTTTTCATTTGAGACATTTCTTGTGACATTCGATGATTTCGGTATTCTGTAAGAGAAAATCACAAAAAGTTCACATTGATATGTGTTGAAAACAAAATGGCGTACACCTTAATTACAGCATTTGACAGCCCCTGCATAAACATCGCAATAGCACCTTGCAAGGGTTTGGACTACAAAGCGGGCGACGCGGGTTTAAGACCATGATCGCGAACAATTACTTATTTTTATTTCTTTATAATTTTTTGTTATTTAAATATTATTTTTTTTAAATATATATAACTGATTTTAAACCTGAAAATGTTTTTTTACCCAGAGTACTAATACTAGTACAAGGGTTTTATAATTTTGTCCACATAACGGTACTACGTAACGGCGCAAAATAATCGAGGTAGATATAGAGTTCCAGGTATGAAAGTTCTTAGGTTGAAAAGAGGAATTGATTAAGGCATGTCCGTCCGTGTACACGATAACTTGAGTAAAAATTTAGATATTTGCATGAAATTTTGCATACAGGTTACTTTCTGGCCAAGGTAGGTTGCTATTAAAAATGGGCGAAATCGAATGATAGCTAAGCCCCCTTTTTCGATATGGAAAATCACATAAATTAGCATAACTTGAGTAAAAATGTGGATCTTTGCATGCAATTTGTTATACAGGTTACCTCTTGGACAAGGTAGGTTGCTTTTGAAAATGGACGAAATCGGATGATAACCGCGCTTCCTTTTTCGATATAGAAAACTTCGAAAATCACATAAATTAACATAACTTTAGTAAAGATTCAGGTATTTGCATAAAATTTGTTATGCAGGCTACTTTCTGGCCAAGGTAAGCTGCTCTTGACATGGTATTTGCATCTCGTTCTGAAAACTAACGCTGGGTATTTAATGTTCGGTTCACCCGGACTTAGACTTCCTTACATGTTATTTAATTAACTTAGTTTTCAACGCTATATTTTTCTGGTTGTGGGCTGTCTAGAACCAGACAGAATACTGGTGTAAAAGTAATAAAAAATTAGCAAACAAAAAGTAAAATGATTTTTGCAATAGTTTTACTTATATAATTACCACTTTTTGATATCCTCGAAATCTTAAAAAAAAACCCTCGAAATCTATAAAAACAACCATGTGATAGATGATGCCGTGACGGTTATCTTGTTCTTCTCTGTTTATAGTAAAATTTCACGTGCTAATTTTATAATTTTCTTCATATTGTTATGGAAACGCGTCAAAATGGAGCAGTAAGGAAGGCGGTCGGCGTGATATTAAGGTCGCACTGTGGCTAGCCATTGTCGGCTGGGGTGGGCTCTTGCCAACCTTACCGTCCTGTGCCATAGGCAGAGAAATGGTCAAATCATGCCTTTGAAAACGAGGGGAAAACGCAAAAACCGCGTCAAAACAACTTTTAAAACAACATCCGGTTCAACCGGATGCCACGGACAGACCGTTAACACTTCAAATTCAAACTCAAAATTCAAAAAAAAACTCAAAAAGAAAACGGGCAACTAAATTCAAAAAAAAAATAACCGAAAACTAATTAGCAAAATTAACTGAAATAAAAACGGACAAAAAAAAAAAACCTGAAAATTTTAAACCGAATCGGAAACGACCGATTACCAGACCTGAAAAATAAAAGTATATAAACAATAAATCAAAAAAATAAGGCCGAACCCAAAGGGGGCGCCGCGGGTGTTGTTGCGACGCCCGGTGCTTGGCCCACCCTAATCCATGGCCATCGACGCACCTAATCTCGATGGCCCCTTACCTAAAATCCTACTGCCTTCTAATTAAAAGGAGACGTCAGCATTCCCATTTAATTATAATTTTTATTTACAAGTCATTATTCTTAAGTTCTAATTTTAGAAATATTTATTTTAAAGAAACAATTACTTAGTTAAACATTTTTTGTTTCTTCCCTATCCTCTCTTTTTCTTATTTTTATAAATTACATTTCTATTTTATTTTCCTCCTTTTCAAATTACATTTCCATCTAACTTTGTGTTCTTTTAATTAAATTTTCGTTAAGGTATTTTACCCCCCCTTTTTTTGTAAATTACATTTATATTAATTTTGTGTTGCTATATCTAATTTTTCCTTACTTAGTTACTTATATGTATTTTTATTTTGTTTTGCTTTTTGCTTATTAATTCATTGTTACATTATTATTGTTATGTTATCTTATTTATTTATTATTATGTTATTTTATTGGCGGCCTTTAATTTGTTATAGTTGTAGTTTGTTTATTTATTTATTTATGTATTTGATTAGTTGTATTAAAATATATTTTTAGGTATTTAGTTTATGTATTTAATTAAATTTATTTTGTTTTATGTATTTAGTTTTATTTACTTTATTTCACTTTATTTCAGTTAAGGGTATTTACTCTATTTTGTTTTATGTATTTTGGTTCTATTTTATTTTATCTATTTTTAATTATATTTTATGTTATGTATTTTAAATAAATTTTATCATATTTTAGTTTAATATGATTTAATGTTATTTTATTCCATTTAATTGATTGTATTTATTGAGGGTACGTTTTATTTATTTGTTATATATATATATATATTCTTCCTATCGTTTCATATTAGTTTTCCTTTTCCTACTCTATCTATAATTATAAAATATAAGTTCCTTTTAAACTTTTTTTTCTAATTCTTATTTCTTTATAAATAAATAATTATAAACTACCTATGTATATAAACTATACATGTAGGTCTAAATTGGGGATGGCCAAAAAAGATCGGTGTTTAAAAAAACCGGTTTTTTCTATTCGCGGTTTCGGTTTTTTCGATCTTTTTATCGCAACTGTCTTTAATCGATCTTTTTTCAAAAAAACCGAAAACCGAACTATCGAATTCTATTCCATTGAATTGTAAATATTAAATTACTTTTCGCGATAAGTGATGGCCCCGCATCTAAAAAAAGCCCACTTTGGCAATATTTTCATGAAAAAGGGAATAAAGAAGTTTTATGCAAGCTGTGTGGGGCGGTAGTAAAACTGGGAGGTGGCACGTCCAACTTAAAAGGACACCTCCAGCGCAATCATGCCGGTTGGGATAGAAATTATTTACCTTGTAACACCAACAAGAGCTCCGATGATGTGTTGTGTTGTGATAATTCTAATTCGAATGAAGAAGTCAGAACTGTTGATAGGCAGCCACCAACTCCAGACAAGTTTTTGAAAACATGTTTACTGTGACTTTTTTGAATTCAAGCACCCACATTTATTGTATTAGTACAAAAAAGTATTATCTTTTTCAGAATTTTGCTCTTTCAAAAATTTGATTTAACTGTATTAACTTGAACTGAAAAATAAGGTAATACTTTCCACCCAACGTCAAGTGTTAATACACGTCCAAAAATCTAGGTAGAGGTATCAATAGACGCGTCTTCACCTCCGTAACAATAATCTGGAGGGGGAAATCCGATATTTTTAGAATTTTGCGAGATATTTGCAGTTAAAGCTCACAATTTTTCTGTCATTTTCATGTGGTTGTTGTAATCACATTACCCTGTGACGTATGACGTGGATCGGGCCCCGAATTGGGGATCTGACCCGGGTCAATTTTCGGTTTTTCACTAATAACTTTTCACAGAAACAAAATATTGCTTTTCCCCCTTCGGATTATTGTTGCGGAGGTCAAGACGCGTCTTTTGATACCTCTCTCAAGATTTTTGGACGTGTATTAACACTTGACGTTGGATGGAAAGTATTACCAAAAATAAATATTTGTTGAATTAGAACTTCTTGAGTTCTTTTAAAAATTTAAAGAGAAGAACCCTATAGTAAGTATCTACATTGCTGTATTTCTATAAATTTTCTTTTCGAAGTTTCAAATTGTGCAGGTTTTTCGAAAAACCGGTTTTAAAAGCGGTTTAAAACCGGAATAAAAAACCGCGATTAATCACAAACCGGTTTTTTTTCAACTTTGGCCATCCCTAGTCTGAATTAGAAAGGTCTCACTCGGTTGCTGCAGTAGGCTGTTGGTGGGGCGCTACTCTTGTTGTTGGTACTAGTGTTGCAGTAGCCCGTTCACTTGGGCGCTACTGTTGTTGTTGGTATTTGTGCGGCGGGCCTGTAACAGGTCGGCCCCTGCTATAGTCACTGCCGGTAGTTATGGCTGGTTGTTGTTGTCGTTGCCGGTGTTACAACCGGTTGCTGTTGTTGTTGTTACAGGTGTTTGTGCGGCGGGCCTATATGAGGTCGGCCCTCGCTGTTGTTACGGCTGTTCTAGTGGTTGGTGTTGTTGTCGCCGGTGTTGCAACCGGTGTTGCAACCGGTCGTTACTGCTGCTAGTTCAATACGGTGGGCCTATAAGAGGTCGGCCCCCGTTGTTGTTAATGCTGGTGATGTTGTTGTTGCCGGTTGGACGGCGGACCTATATAAGGTCGGCCCCCGCTATTGTTACCGGTTGGTAATGGCTGTTGATGCCGGTGCTGTGACCGGTTGCTGATGGTACTATTGTTGTTGCGGCACGCGCGATTGTGGTGCGCTATTGTAGTGGAGCGCGCGGTGGTAAATGCTGGTAGTGTTGCGATGGCGGCGCGCTGTTGTAGTGGCGCACGCGATTGGTGATGATGGTGAGCTGTTACATTGGTGGCGCGCGATGAGATGGTAGCGCGCGCGATGATGGTGCGCTCTTATAGTGGCGCGCACGATGGTGGAGCGCTATTGTAGTGGCGCGCGCGATTGGTCGTGCGCGATAATGGTGCGCTGTTACAATGGTGGCGCGCGATGGGGAGGCCCTTGTGATGGGAGCGCGCGCGATGGTGGTGTTGCATTGGTGGCGCGCGCGACGGTGGGCCTTTTGCAATGGTGGCACGCTGTTGTAGTGAGTTCGGCGGTGGGCCTATGGTTACCTGCGGTGTGGTTGCTGTTATCGGTGCCGTTACCGGTTCTTGTTACTGCTGATGCTGTTATTTTAGCCTGTGCTATTACCGGTTGCTGTGGTTGTAGCTGCAACGAGAAAGAAAGTTAGGCTTTTGTTTTCATAAGAGGGTTCCTAGGTAGCCAAATAAAATATTTACAGCCTGATTCGAAACCCCAATGGCCAAAAAAAAACTTAATCTATAAAAAAACACTAAGCCAAAGCTGGGCAAAAGCTATTCAGATTTACACTTTAAATATAATCAGAAAATTAAAAGCAGTTCCGTGAAAAATAGGGATTTACAGAAAATTAACTTGGCAATGGAAGATTTGCCTGAAAAACAGTGGAGCACTGCAAAACTATATTCAAAATTTAACAAAACACCTAGATATGTATAAAAATAAAATATATTAAAGCTTACTTACCTTTATCCTCGTTTTAATGTCTGGAACTTGAAGTAGATGATTTAGTTTTTGGTTGCAATTTTATTTTTTTTTTTTTACTGTATGTTCACTCGCTTGTTACAAAATTTGTTACTAATAACGTATTTGTTTAATCATTGTTCTTCTTACAAAATTATTCCTCTCACTACATGGTCAATCACTAGTTTTCGATCGTATTCAATTTCCATATTCGATTTTTCTTTGATATTATTTAGAGTACACCATAACTTTTATTTATCGCTGCAAATTGCTTACAAGCGTTGGCTCGTTAAAATATTAGGTTAGCACATATTTTTTTTTTAATTTAACTATATTTCTTAGGATTTTTCTAAAAAAAATTACCAAGTTTTCACCATTATCGCACACAATAAAAATTACACTGCATATTTTGTAACTTTTTCACTATGCAGCAAAAGATAGGGCAGTAAGAGTATATAACAAACGCTCTAGACTAGTGAACTATAGGAAAGGTCAGGAGGTTTTTAGAAAAATAAAGAAATAAGGAAGAAATATCTTAAGTGTTGAGTCCGTCGAAAAATAGGCAATGCGTTGTATGACTTGGAAGATCTGACGGGAAAATTGATAGGGCGGTTCCATGCTTCGGATATTCCTCCACAATAACCAAAATTTTGAAATTTTTTATTTTTTTTTTCTACTTTGCATTTCCATCTGGGCGTTTTGGCAGTCGGGGACAACTCGCCCAGTATTCTCCCCGAGCATTGACCCAGAAAGGAGTCCATATGAGCTTTCACAGGGAGCAGTGGATAACCTGGCAATCCTGGTAACCGGATTGTCTTTCGGAGTTTTGACGAGTTCTCCATAATCAAAATGTCTACCGGATGAATATTTATCGAATATGAAACCCGCTTCTCCGGTTCTTTTTCTTTAACCTTCTGTGGGGGTGAAACAACTAGAACTATCTCTTTCGGAGTTTTGACGAGTTCTCCAATAACAAATGTCTACCGCCGCGAAGCATGTTAACTAAGAAACAAAATTAAATTCTCCGTTTTTCTCAAGATTAACTTCTGTGGGGGCAAAACCACTATAAAAACTTCCCTTCGCCGCAATGCGTTTTGAACTATGAAACAAAATACTTAAATTTTTTTTCCCTTACTGGCGGATCTTCTGTGGCCGGCTAGCTTGTGGTAGAACTATGGAAATAAATTATCTGTTTGAATTTGTCGAATGCCGGTGACGCTGCTATAGGGAAAATTTCCAATCAACGGGGACTGCGCCATGGAAAAGTTCCGTTGACCAGTCTGACATGGCGTGATCGTTGCCAGGTGGGACACCACGATTGGTGGTTGCCATCAGGGTTCGGACTTTTATTACTATTTTAAGGACCCTATTGTACTACTAAATTTGGTAAGAGTACAGTACTCATTCCGAAACAAAAAAACCAGGCCTTATACTGTTGAAACTAAAGCAGAAGATATGATTTTACACCTGTATTTAATCTGTAGACATTACTTAAAGTGAAAGTTCGGTAATTACACTTTTATTTTAAGGCTTTAAAGAAAAAGGAATTTAGTACTTTTATTTTTACTACTATTTTGCTCTTTAGTTAGTTTTAGTAAAGGTGAATTTTCACGTATGGAACGAAAGTAGAAATTCGAGAATATTAACAATGATTAATTATATTACGGGAAGGTTTGAAGTCAGAGAAAAATTTACTTAATCAACGAAAAATCTAACTATGGTGCTATTAAATAAAAAGCGGGGTAGATTTGCATAAAGTGCATTAGGTATTAAAATTGCTACAACTTTTATTAAGTCCGAACCCTAAAGGCACGCTTTCGGAAGGTTCTAGAACTTGTGTTTGGTGTGTTAAGATAGAAAATACATGAAACTCCTTGTCCGACCCTGCCATGGATAATACTATAATACACGAATATTGACGCCGTTAAAATGGTTAAACTCCCACCTTACAAATGCTTTTTACCAATTACTAATACTTATTGTCCCCTTTGGTTGCACCTTGTTTTGGCGATATGATGAGTTATTCATCGAGTCAAGGTCAGGAATCAGGACGGGATTCCACGTGTCTCCCACCCTACTACTTAATTGATGAATTAATATAAGTTACCCAATGATATACTTTAATTTCCCCTACAAGAAATAAATGATATTTACTTATGTCAAATGCCCATTTAATTCACTGTCATTTTTCGGGCAATCTGGTTTACCCTACTATTTATTTCTGGCCACACCGAGAACACACCAATCACTTGTTTGTCTGGAAATTAAAAGTTCCGTTATTGGTGCCTTTTTCCATTTTATGGAACACTAGCAGGGTACCCGGCGTTGCTCGGGATGTAAGTAGTAAGGGGGGCTTTCAAAATCAATAATATACTTTAAGATTTCATATTTATGTAATATATTATTGCCTACTGAAGAATTTACCAAATTCGAATATTTTGAAAATTATGAAAAAAGAGTATTGAAAACCGGTTTTCAAAAATTTTCTTTTGCGGTATTCGTTGGTAACGTTAGGGGGCCTTTCAAGAATTCAATTTTGACAAATTGTGCCAGGATGAATTCAACTTCAAATGTTGATTTGATACAATATTGTAGGGTAATATTAAGGTTTTTCTGAAATCGCATTTTTACCGATAACTCAGTTATAGATAAATTTATCGAAATATGTCGAAGTAAAAATGAAACCTGGGGCCTTCCCCTTTCGTTTGATACCCATATTGTAGGGCAAGTTTAAGGTTTTTGGGCAATCACATTTTCACCGATAACTCAGTTATCGATCAATTTACAGAAACCTATCGAAGTCCAAATGAAACCTGCGGCCTTCTCCTTTCGTTTTATACCCATATTATAGAGTAATGTTAAGTTTTTTGGGCAATCACCGATAACTCAGTTATCGATAATTTTATCGAAATATATCGAAGTCCAAATAAAACCTGAAGCTATCTCCTTTCGTTTGATACCCATATTGTAGGTCAAGTTTAAGGTTTTTGGGCAATCACATTTTCACCGATAACTCAGTTATCGATCAATTTATCGAAACCTATCGTAGTTCAAATGAAACCTGCTGCCTTCTCCTTTCGTTTTATACCCATATTATAGAGTAATGTAAAGTTTTTTGGGCAATCACCGATAACTCAGTTATCGATAAATTTATCGAAATATATCGAAATCCAAATGAAACCTGGAGCTATCTCCTTTCGTTTGATACCCATATTGTAGGGTAAAATAGAGGTTTTCGGGCAATCGCATTTTGACCGATGACTCAGTTATCCATCAATTTATCGAAATATATTGAAGTACAAATGAAACCTGGGACCTTCCCCTTTCGTTTGATGCCCATATTGTAGGGCAATTTTAAGGTTTTTGTGCAATAACATTTTCACCGATAACTTAGTTATCGATAAATTTATCGAAATATATCGAAGTCCAAATTAAACCTGGAGCTATCTTCTTTCGTTTGATACCCATATTGTAGGGTAATATTAAGGTTTTTGTTTAATAACATTTTCACCGATAACTTAGTTATCGATAAATTTATCGAAATATATTAAAGTACAAATGAAACCTGGGGCCTTCCCTCTTTCGTTTGATGCCCATATTGTAGGGCAATTTTAAGGTTTTTGGGCAATCACATTTTCACCGATAACTCAGTTATCGATCAATTTATGGAAACCTATCGTAGTTCAAATGAAACCTGCTGCCTTCTCCTTTCGTTTTATACCCATATTATAGGGTAATGATACGTTTTTTGGGCAATCACTGATAACTCAGTTATCGATAAACTTATCGAAATATATCGAAGTCCAAATGAAACCTGGAGCTATCCCCTTTCGTTTGATACCCATATTGCCGGGTAATATTAAGGTTTTCGGGCAATCGAATTTT
Organism: Sphenella marginata; assembly: GCA_951509765.1. Taxonomy (NCBI): domain Eukaryota; kingdom Metazoa; phylum Arthropoda; class Insecta; order Diptera; family Tephritidae; genus Sphenella; species Sphenella marginata. The sequence continues at coordinate 71,345,039 of OX608079.1, forward strand.
GACCGATAACTTAGTTATCGATCAATTTAGCGAAAAATATCAAAGCTAAATTGAAACCTGGGGCCTTCCCCTTTCGTTTGATACCCATATTGTAGGTCAAGTTTAAGGTTTTTGGGCAATCACAATTTCACCGATAACTCAGTTATCGATCAATTTATCGAAACCTATCGTAGTCCAAATGAAACCTGCTGCCTTCTCCTTTCGTTTTATACCCATATTATAGGGTAATGATAAGTTTTTTGGGCAATCACTGATAACTCAGTTATCGATAAACTTATCGAAATATATCGAAGTCCAAATGAAACCTGGAGCTATCTCCTTTCGTTTGATACCCATATTGTAGGGTAATATTAAGGTTTTTGGGCAATCGAATTTTGACCGATAACTTAGTTATCGATCAATTTATCGAAATATATCGAAGCCAAAATGGAACCTGGGGCCCTCCCTTTCGTTTGATACCCATATTATAGGGTAGTGTTAAGTTTTTTGGGCAATCACCGATAACTCAGTTATCGATAAATTTATCGAAATATATCGAAGTCCAAATGTAACCTGGAGCTATCCCCTTTCGTTTGATACCCATATTGTAGGGCAATTTTAAGGTTTTTGGGCAATCACCGATAACTCAGTTATCGATAATTTTATCGAAATATATCGAAGTCCAAATAAAACCTGAAGCTATCTCCTTTCGTTTGATACCCATATTGTAGGTCAAGTTTAAGGTTTTTGGGCAATCACATTTTCACCGATAACTCAGTTATCGATCAATTTATCGAAACCTATCGTAGTTCAAATGAAACCTGCTGCCTTCTCCTTTCGTTTTATACCCATATTATAGAGTAATGTTAAGTTTTTTGGGCAATCACCGATAACTCAGTTATCGATAAATTTATCGAAATATATCGAAATATATCGAAATCCAAATGAAACCTGGAGCTATCTCCTTTCGTTTGATACCCATATTGTAGGGTAAAATAGAGGTTTTCGGGCAATGGCATTTTGACCGATGACTCAGTTATCCATCAATTTATCGAAATATATTGAAGTACAAATAAAACCTGGGACTTTCCCCTTTCGTTTGATGCCCATATTGTAGGGCAATTTTAAGGTTTTTGTGCAATAACATTTTCACCGATAACTTAGTTATCGATAAATTTATCGAAATATATCGAAGTCCAAATTAAACCTGGAGCTATCTTCTTTCGTTTGATACCCATATTGTAGGGTAATATTAAGGTTTTTGTTTATTAACATTTTCACCGATAACTTAGTTATCGATAAATTTATCGAAATATATTAAAGTACCAATGAAACCTGGGGCCTTCCCTCTTTCGTTTGATGCCCATATTGTAGGGCAATTTTAAGGTTTTTGGGCAATCACATTTTCACCGATAACTCAGTTATCGATCAATTTATCGAAACCTATCGTAGTTCAAATGAAACCTGCTGCCTTCTCCTTTCGTTTTATACCCATATTATAGGGTAATGATACGTTTTTTGGGCAATCACCGATAACTCAGTTATCGATAAACTTATCGAAATATATCGAAGTCCAAATGAAACCTGGAGCTATCCCCTTTCGTTTGATACCCATATTGCCGGGTAATATTAAGGTTTTCGGGCAATCGAATTTTGACCGATAACTTAGTTATCGATCAATTTAGCGAAAAATATCAAAGCTAAATTGAAACCTGGGGCCTTCCCCTTTCGTTTGATACCCATATTGTAGGTCAAGTTTAAGGTTTTTGGGCAATCACAATTTCACCGATAACTCAGTTATCGATCAATTTATCGAAACCTATCGTAGTCCAAATGAAACCTGCTGCCTTCTCCTTTCGTTTTATACCCATATTATAGGGTAATGATAAGTTTTTTGGGCAATCACCGATAACTCAGTTATCGATAAACTTATCGAAATATATCGAAGTCCAAATGAAACCTGGAGCTATCTCCTTTCGTTTGATACCCATATTGTAGGGTAATATAGAGGTTTTCGGGCAATCGCATTTTGACAGACGACTCAGTTATCGATCAATTTATCGAAATATATCGAAGCCCAAATGAAACCTGGCGCCATCCCCTTTCGTTTGATACCCATATTGTAGGGTAATATTAAGGTTTTTGGGCAATCGAATTTTGACCGATAACTTAGTTATCGATCAATTTATCGAAATATATCGAAGCCAAAATGGAACCTGGGGCCCTCCCTTTCGTTTGATACCCATATTATAGGGTAGTGTTAAGTTTTTTGGGCAATCACCGATAACTCAGTTATCGATAAATGTATCGAAATATATCGAAGTCCAAATGTAACCTGGAGCTATCCCCTTTCGTTTGATACCCATATTGTAGGGTAATATTAAGGTTTTTGGGCAATAACATTTTCACCGATAACTCAGTTATCGATAAATTTATCGAAATATATCGAAGCCCAAATGAAACCTGGCGCCATCCCCTTTCGTTTTATACCCATATTGTAGGGTAATATTAAGGTTTTTAGGCAATCGAATTTTGACCGATAACTTAGTTATCGATCAATTTATCGAAATATATCGAAGCCAAAATGAAACTTGGGGCCCTCCCCTTTCGTTTGATACCCATATTATAGGGTAATGTTAAGTTTTTTGGGCAATCACCGATAACTCAGTTATCGATAAATTTATCGAAATATATCGAAGTCCAAATGTAACCTGGAGCTATCCCCTTTCGTTTGATACCCATATTGTAGGGCAATTTTAAGGTTTTTGTGCAATAACATTTTTACCGATAACTCAGTTATCGATAAATTTATCGAAATATATCGAAGCCCAAATGAAACCTGGGGCCATCCCCTTTCGTTTGATACCCATATTGTAGGGCAATTTTAAGGTTTTTGTGCAATAACATTTTCACCGATAACTCAGTTATCGATAAATTTATCGAAATATATCGAAGCCCAAATGAAACCTGGGGCCATATCCTTTCGTTTGATACCCATATTGTAGGTTAATATTAAGTTTTTTGGGCAATCGAATTTTGACCGATAACTTAGTTATCGATCAATTTATCGAAATATATCGAAGCCAAAATGAAACCTGGGGCCCTCCCCTTTCGTTTGATACCCATATTGTACGATATTT